>JAODAL010035351.1:0-43054 GCA_025379985.1 Phyllomedusa bahiana | reverse complement strand
CAGAGCTGCCTAAAAATGATTCATTAGGGATGCCCCTTTAAACCCCAGAGCAGTAAGCAGTAGTGAGCTCTGTGCAGCCAAGCTGTACACGATCTACAGATCATTTGGATGAGCATATACCTGGAGCTGATCAGCAGGGGTTCGATTAGCTGGACTTTAAGTAAAGTCAGCTTTACTTTATAAAAGGCTGGGCCCGGTAAGAGAACTGTTAATTGTAAAGAAATCTTTAAGACTTGTGGATCTCCAGCACTTAAAGGGGGTTATCCGGGAGTTTAAAGATTTCATAGAATTTTATAAACAGCATTCATATTGAATAGTAAAGATATTTCACTACCTTCATGTGTTTCTTTTCTCTCTTTTGCCTTCTTATTCATCTGTCATAAGATCCACTTTGTGCTATGGGAGTGTCCACAGTTCTCCAGCAGCTCTTTCCTACAAGTCCCAGACTGCACTGCAATCTAGGACTTCCCTCCACAGTTATCACTGCTAGACATTTTGCTGACATTAGTGTGTAATCCTCCCCAAGTTTTGTACTTGTTGTTAGAACTTATGAGTCAGTATGTAAACTGTACAGAGATGCAAACACAATTCAATATCAGCAGCACTCAACTAGCACTAAAAAACAGTCAAAAGGAACGGAGAAACTATTGGAAAAGCATTTCTGCTACTTTAGATACATGCAAATTTGTTCTTAGGCCATGTTCACACGGCTTAAAATGGGCCGTATTTCGGTCCGTAATTACGCGCCGAAGTGCGCTAATTACGGGCTGAAAACGGCCCATTCATTACGGTAATTCACAGCTCTCATAGAGAACTATGGATTATATGTCCTCTCCCTGCTCGGCGAATCCGCCGGGCGGGGAAATAATTGACATGTCACTTTTTCTAGCGGCATATACGTGCCGCTAGCAGTGATTGTCTATGGGCCAGCGAAGTGCCGGCCCCCCGCTCCCGCCCCGCCCCGTCCACACGGCGTAACTTCGAGGCGTAATTATGCCCCGCAGTTAAGCTGTGTGAACATAGCCTTAATGTACATTTTTGAACAAAACTGTAATAAGCCCATCTGTTGTCAGAAAGGCACCCTCAATTCAGATGGGAACATACTCTATTGTTACCTCTCTTGGTGCCTGTTTAGACTTCCACATCTCAGGGAGAGTAGATTCCAGCTATAAGCTACTCTGCATTGATTTAAAAACCTGGGCAGGGTGGAGTGCAAAAGCCAATGTGGCGGCAGCCACTCCCCCATACAAACAGTCAAGAAAAACAATGTTTGGTCTGCACATCCAAAAAGTCTTTTTTGAAAAAAAATGACCATTGGTGCATGTTGGTGTGGCCATAAAATACAGAGCTGCAGTCATATTTTCATGGCAGCAGTGCACAACCCCCCAGCTCTGAACTGCTGTCCTCTATTCCCATTACTAGGTTCTGCCCGCAGTTCTCAAAGATAAACGGTTCCCCCTCCCCTGTAATTAAAATAATTACTTCTATTTGCTTGCTAACTACAGGCTGACAAGAGTGAATGCAGCCAGCTCCTTTTCTGCTCAGGTCTTCCTGAGTACAGGGGAGTGTTTCTGAGATAATCCTGGCTCCAAATCACACTCACTGAGTGATGACAAACTATTCACTGAGGCCATGTGATCCAATGGATTTCACACGGTTTGTAGTGGGGAAGAGAGCACAGGGTTTTTTGCCTGGTAAATAATTGTTAGTAAGTATGAATTACAGTAATATAGTTGTGAGCCCTATAACAAGTAAAAAGATAGTCCTGGAGATCCCCTCTAAATCACCTGTAAAGCCATCTTTCTTCCAGTGCTCCTTTCTGATATCATCTTCTTGGTATCCTGGTCATGTGACACTGCAGCCAATTATTGGCCTCTGCAGTTTCTTCATGTATGAATGGCACATGACCACTGAGGTCTGTGATTGGCTGCAGTGTCATGTGACCAATCAACATGACATCATTGGTGGACAGTATTGGGAGCAGTGGCTACACTGGAACAAAGTGTGTTCTTCTCTATTTTTACCCTTTTTGACCTGCAGAGCCTTTTTAAAAAAAAATAAAAATAATGGACAACCCCATTTAACTACCTTGATGCTGTGATTTCCATACTATAACCTTAAGTGCTGGGGCTCTTAAAGGGGTTGTCTCACTACAAGGATTGCTTTTTGTTAAAGATCTTGAAAAAACAAGTCACTTTGCATTATATGTTTATTAACAGTGTCCTGCCTATTCTGAGATATCCCCTCTTGTATGAGCTGCATCAGCTCCTCAGGTCGCTTTAGCTGAAGACCTGTTTGATCTATCCTGATAGGCTGCCAGTGCTGGTTGCTATAGCTACAGACCTGGCTTCTATTGCAGCCTAGTAGAAGCCAGTAAACACGCCCCTGAATTCAAAATGAAATCAAGTAAACAGGACTGAGGTAAGAGGAATCAATGTAGTGAGCCCTTTTAAGATCTTTTCCAGATATGTTACAGTTCTCTTTCACTATGTGTGTTTTCTAATTCTTTCCAGGGACATCACTCCAGTTCTAAAAGACCCTGCTGCATTCTGTGCTGCCATTGACCTGTTTGAGAGCTACCTCCGAGAACATTTTCCAAAGATTGATGTTATTGCTGGTAAGGGAGCGCTGAACAGGAAGGGTTATGGTCCCTTTCTCGTAAGAGCCAAAGGTTAACTGCTTTCCAGTGGATTGTGTAACTGATGGTACAGCCAGGCCTACCCAAACTCTGGTCACATGGCTCTCTGTTGAATTTTAGGGGTTGTCTTAGTAAGGACATATAAATGTCATAAATAGGGACCCCCCCACAATTGAGCCAAATCATAGAGCCACTCTGGCAGACTGAAGCTGCTTGTCTATTACATCAACAGCTGCTATGTTATACTTTCATTCTAAATGCAATAGTGACCACAATCCAAAAAGGACTATATGTGATGAGAGTATTATGTTAAAGGTGACCTGTGACTATTCATACTATGTCTATTTTATCACGCCGTTTGTTCGGTGCTCTCCTTAAGGAGAGATGTTTCCCTCCTGAGCTACCTGATGCCTCCCACACAGCCAGCTAGTATCACTTTGCTCTGCAATGATGAGGGGCAAAAGTCCCAAAACAGCGTTGTCTGCAGATGAGAGATACTGGCTTGGCTAAAATCCTTTTTGCTTTCTCAAGACCTAGTAGGTCAAAAGCAAATTGAGGATTTGTTACATCCAACAGAGGGTGCTGTGGGCTTCTCAGCCCTTTTCCCATAATGCCTTGTGATATGCAGATGCTTCGTAGAGTGCGAAAAGGCAAAACAAATCTCTACACGCCGTTCGTTTGGTGCTCTCCTTAACCCCTTAAGGACCCAGCCTTTTTTGGCCTTACTGACACAGCCCTATTTTTGAAATCTGGCATGTGTCACTTTGTGAGAATAACTTTTTGACACTTTTACCTATCCATGTGATTCTGAGACTGTTTTCTCGTGACACATTGTGCTTTAAGTTAGTAAGAAAATTGTATCCATACAAGCCTTGTTTTTTTGTGAAAAATATCAAAATTTCATGAAAAATTTGAAAAATCTGTGATTTTGAAAGTTCAAAAATTTCTGCGTGCAAGACAGATAATTATTCACCACAAAATAGTTTATAACTAGCATCTACCATATGTCCACTATAGGGTGGCATAATTTTTTAAATGTCCTTTATATATATATATATATATATATATAATATATATATATAATATATATATTATATATATATATATATATATATACATATATATATATATATATATATATATATATAATACAGATATATATATATCTCATTAGAGGGTTTAGAAATTTAGTAGTAACTTCTCGAATTTTCAAGAAAACTAGCAATATAAATTTTTTTAGGGACCAGTCCAGTTCTGACGTGGCTTTGTGGGGCCTGCATGTTAGATGCCCCCATAAATGATGCCTTCTAAGAAACTAGACCCCTTAAAGTATTTACAACAGTGTTTAGGAAGTTTGTTAACCCTTTAGGTATTTCACAGAAATTAAAGCAAAGTGGAGGTGAAATTTCAAAATTTCACTATTTTTGCAGATTTTCAATATTTATCCATTATTCACTGGAATACGGTAAATGTAACTAGGTAAATGCAACTTAATATCAATTCCCCCAGGTCTGCCGTTTTTAGAAATATCCCATATGTGGCCCTAGTGCATTATTTGGCTCAACCATAAGCCCCAGAATAGGAGGAGCACCTACTGGACTCTGGGGCCTCATTTTCAATGCAATTTTATTTAGGCGCCATTTCAGGTTTGAAGAGGCCCTAAGGTGCTAAAACTTAATAAACACCCCTAAAAAGACCCCATATTGGAAACTACACCCCTTAAGGTATATATACAGGCAGGGCTGTGGAGTCAGCAAGCCAAAGCCCCTACTCAGACTCCTCAATTTCCCAAACCTCCGACTCCTGACTCCGACTCCTGACTCCCTCATACACAGCGCATGTTTAAGTGATAACTTTACTGTAGTAAAATGGTAACATCAGGCTGTTTATCACCTTATGATACAATAATCAAGCTATTTAGGTAGAACAGACACTGACAAGCAAAAGAGTAACAATGTTTTGAACACTTGTGGGTAGAGTTGAAGAAAAAGCTGTATTGGTATCCAAGTCCAGTCTGCACCAACATTGGGAATGTGTAGAAGAGACCTGGGATCAGATTTTGGTTAAGACATGCTTGAATCTGATTCAGAGTCCAGAAGGATTCAGGCAGTATTTAAAACCAAAAGGTGAATTTACCAAATACTAACAAAATAATACAAATTAACATTTTGATTTTTAGGAGCAGAACAGTAACAATGCAGTTACAGGAAAGAACCTGAGAACTAAGCAGATGCTAAATACTTGCAAGTCAAATTTATGTAGATAGGTAAGATGACTGTATATAAAATTACAGGACCCTCATGTACAAAGCTGTAGTGGATGGTGAGATATGGAACTCAAAGTCTCAAAAGTTTAAAACATTGTTACCATTTTGCTTGTCAGTGTACAATATATTTATTGGATATGGCTTTAGAACACCAAAAAATGGTAAATATGCAAAACACTGCAGGAACATTCGTGGAGTCTCTGAATTTGTTCTGAGAAATAGTATTGCCTCCATCAGATCCTACATAGATGACCTCACATCTGATCTCATTATTTCCAGGCTAGAGAACGGCCTCTCTTCACTAACTTGGGGGCAAAGCGGTGACCACAGGGGCAACATCTCTAACAATGTCAGGGTATAAAGGAATTGCCTCAGCCACAGTCAGTTTTGATGAATGGTTGATCACTGCTACTTCTTTGAAAGCAGGTGAAAAATGTTACTGAAATCCGTTTGCCCTGGGGTTGGGATCTTCTCCCCTGGGGCAGTGCTTTGCCTGCTCCATGTCATCAATTACACTCCTCATGTGATAAGCCTGAAGATATGAGAGCAGGAGCACTGGCCGGACCCAATTCCTCTTGCTCTTTGCACTGCATCGAACTAACTGGAACAACTTATTATATATTTTGGGAGTCGGTCCCTTTTATGACGACTCCGACTCCTGCAAAATAGGCACTGACTCCACGACTCCGACTCCAACTCCACAGCCCTGTATACAGGTGTGTAGTGAGTATATCGACACCACAGGTGATTCACAATTTTTTTTTTAGCATTAGGCCGTGAAAATGAAAAAAAATTTTTCCCAATAATCTGCAATTTTAGCTTAAAATGTTTCATATTTACAAGGAATCCTGGAAAAAAAATCACCTAAAAATTTGTTACGCAATTTCTTCCAAGTTCGGCAATACCCTATATGTGGGTGTAAACCGCTGTTTGGGCACATGTCAGGGCGTACAAGGGAGAGAGCTCTATTTTGCTTTTGGAATGCAGATTTTGGTGGGTGCCTTGTCGCATTTGCAAAGCCCTTAAAGTACCAGAACAGGTGAAACCTTCCAGAAGTCACCCCATTTTAGATTCAACACCCCTCAGGGATCTCATCTAGGAGTGTATTGTGCATTTGGGTGCACAGGTGTCCTATCGGTTTTTTTTTTTAGCATTGGGCCATGAAAATGGGGGAGAAAACGCAGTTCCACCATTGTTTTTTGGGCTTCAATTTTACAGCGTTCGCCGTGCACTGTAAATGTTGTGATAACTTTACTATGGGGGTCGGTACAATTACAATGGTATAAATTTTATATAGTTTATGTTTTATTACTTTTACACAATAGAAATGTCTATTAAAAATTTCGTTTTTATGTTGTCCTATTCTGACAGTCATAACTTTTTTATTTTGCTGTGTGCAGAGCTGTGTATGGGCCTTGTTTTTGCGGGTGAATTGATGCTTTTATGGTACCATTATGGGGTGCATACAACACTTTGTTCACTTTTATTAAGGTTTTTGTGAGGCATTTTGAACAAAATACAGCAATCCTGGTAGTGTTTTTTATTTTTTATAGCGGTCACTCTGCGTTATATATGACATGCTAGCTTTACTCCGCAGGTCGATACGATTACAGCCATACCCAATTTGTATATTTTTTTATTTTTTACTGCTTTTATACAATAAAAACACTTTTATTCAAACAGGAAAACACATTTTTGCATCGCCATAGTCTGAGAGCCATAACTTTTTATTTTTCTGTGTATGGAGCTGTATACAGGCTTGTTTTTTGCGGGATGAGTTGACGTTTTTATTGGTATCATTTTTGTGGGGACAAGACTTTTTGATCAGTTTTAAATCCGTTTTTGGAAAGCAGAGTGAAGAAAATACTGCAATCCTAGTAGTGTTTTTTATTTTTATTTTTAACAGCGCTCACTGTTCAGTATCCGTAATAAGTAGCTTTACTCTGTGGGTCGATACGATTATGGCGATACCCAATTTATATCGTTTTTTTTTTTGTTTTTTTTTTATGTTGAAGCACTTTAAAAAAAATAAAAATGTTTTTAATGTGTAAAAGAATATTTATGCATCGCTATCTTCTGAGAGCCATAACTTTTTTTATTTTTCCGTATACAGGGCTTTGTTAGGCCTTTTTTTTTATGCGGGATGAATGGACGTTTTAATTTGTACAATGTTGCCGTTTATAGGTGTTTTTGATCACTTTTATTCCTTTTTTAGTCGCGGATAACAAAAATCAAATTCTATGATAGTTTTTTTTTTTTTACGGCTTTTCACCTAGGGGTAAATTACCTGAAAAGATTTATAGGGCAGGCGTTACGCACGCGAATGCCAAAATAGGGGTCTTTATTTTGATCTTTTTTGGGGCGATTGGGTTTGAAAAGGGAAAAAGGGGTGGGGTATACGGTTTTTATTTTATTTTTGGTTTGTGTTTACTTTTTTCAATTTTTATTTTATTTTTTCCCCAAGGGATTTGAATGAGAGATCTTTAATCCTCATTCGTAGGAAAAGTACATGCTGGGGCTGTGCACGGTTTCCTATGGTAACGGTCGGGGGCCGACGCTGGGGTGTCAGCTGTAATATCGTGACCCCCTGCGCCGATCGCGAAAACCCTTGCTTAGATTCCGCGATCCTCATGACGTTCAACGCCAAGGTCTTTAAAGGGGTTAAAAAGATTTTCCCCCTTCTAGTCTATTTTATAAATGTAGTTTTCCCCAGAAAAAATTATCAGCTGGTTTTAAACAATTGGGTCACACTGACTTTGCCCAATCAGTGGGCAAGGACACCGCCTTTAAAACCCAAATCAAGATAAAATAAATCCACACACAATATAATGTTTGTTTAATAAAAAATAAAAAAATTTATTTTAACAGAAAAATTTGAAACAAAATTGGTTACAAAGATATGCTTCCATACATAATAAGTAAAATTTTGTAATTTTTACAGAAAAATGATATAGGCTTGAGGAAACTTGATCATGTGGAACTTTGGCTGACCTTTCAGCTTTCTCACCCTAATACTGTAAAAAAACAGGTTTAAATGAAAAACATGTAAAAATGGTCCTAGATGAAAAAAAAGGGAAAAGAATAAAGGATCAAGCCCAAGATAAGTATGGGAAAAGCATCCCAAAAAACAAGGAAAGGGGAAGGGGGGGAAGGACCTAGACTAAAGAGTGTGCAAGAATAGGTAGAGAGTGTAATATAGAAAAGAAGGATATGTACAGCAGAAGGATAAAACATTCCCCCTAAAGAAAGGAGAAAAAAGAGTATGTATGGAGCACAATGTTTTGTCAGGAGAAACACAAAATCTGAGGAATAAAGCAAGTGAATGAAAATGAAAGAATGATGAATTATGTAGAGCAAAAAAAGGGGGGTTCTTCGGTGTGGGGACTCCCGCTGCGGGAACCCGCGGGAAGTAAATAACTAAAAGAAAAGAAGGGAAAAGGGTTTGGTAATGGGGAACGACACAGTTTACTATCAAAGCCCGGTAGTGACAGTTAGAACCACAGAAGGGGAAAGAAAAGCGCTGGACTTACCCTGGGGCGTGTGGAAAAAAAGGGTAATGGGCAGGAAGCCCGGGAAGTGGAGAGACGCGGTCCTCGGAACTCTGGCGCGATGCCCGGTTAAAAAAACCCGGGAGCGCGGAGGACATTGTTTTTTCTGCGCTGCGCGAGCCCCGGAGCTTAGGATGAAGAGAGCTGGATGTGAGGGCAGTAAAAAACAGGAAAGATAGAAAGAAAAAAAAAACATGTGTGAATTTAAAAAAGATTAAAAGCGATGGGGGAACCCGGGAAAAGGGGGGGAAAAATAGGAAAAAAAGATATGTAAGTAGTAATTAAACCAAAAAGGAAGTACAAAAATCCATAGAAAAAAGAATAATAGACGCAAGAAAAAAAATACGGGAAAAATTGCAGAAACTTTGTCCAGAAGATATGTCCCCAAAACCAAGCATATAGCTACTTGATGTAACGGGGAAAAAGGTTAATGCCGAATAAACAATGTCATAGTAATGAATGGGCAATAATATGTCCCAATGGCATGGGGGTTGGGGAAATTGAAAAACCAGCCCACTGATCTTGAACCAAACTTACCCAGATGGTCATAAATTCTTTGAAAGGGGATACCCCACTCGACTAGTCTCCCAAATGCGAAAAAAACCTTACTACCCCGATCTTTTGGGCCCTCTTTTACCAAGAATTTTTTGTAAACCCTTTAACATCCCTTATATCCAAAACACATCAAATGAACGTAAACACATGTTTTGCGAAAGGTTTATCCAAATATCCCTAAATTTTCCAGACCCCACACGATTTGTATAAGCATCCAAGAAAATAAAACCCACATGTACGTGCAGACTTTGGTCTGTCAAACTCAAAATCCTCAGCCCATCCCCCAGTCCCAAATTTGGGGCCCCTTTTTGTGCCTGCATTGCAATAACTGCTCGAATTCTAAAGGCGTATGTATCCATCCCCCTACGGACACCAACAAAAAAAGGGTTTTTTTATTTTTGTGCTCTCCTTTGGGGTCTATTTTTAAAAGCCCTTGTGGTTAAATTTATGTAGGTGAGAAAACCCCAAGCATAAG
The DNA here is from genome assembly GCA_025379985.1 of Phyllomedusa bahiana. NCBI lineage: Eukaryota > Metazoa > Chordata > Amphibia > Anura > Hylidae > Phyllomedusa > Phyllomedusa bahiana. Next base: position 33,572 of record JAODAL010035351.1, on the reverse strand, counting down.
GGGACAGATTGTCTGTCTAAATCGACCATACATGTAAAAAAAAACTTGGGTTCCCATTCCCGCTCACTTCTGGCCAAGGAACAATATTAGCCCAACTACCTTAGGGTTTTGGCAGGTCCCTAGACCCCGGAGGGGTGGGAATCACATTTCACTGTTAAAAAACTGAAACCTTTTGGATACACGCCCTGGGGGTTTTCTACACCCAGGGGGCCTTTTAGAAGTGTGACTATACTTTGTGTAGCCACAAAAAAAATTGCTTTCTACACTTTTACGTGACTGGTCCCACAGACACACTACATCTAGCTTGTGACTGCATTTACATCAACAAAATCTTGATGCTACTATCGATTTCTTACACTCATTACTGTTATATGTTTCGTATCACATTGTTTCATATTTCTTCACGAATCGCTAAAATTATTTACATCTATTCGGATGGTGAAACGGTTTGGTTTTTCCCGTATCATTTGTATTTTATTTTTTGTCATCATGATTTTTACCTTGCAATCTTAGTTTTGTTTTGTATAATTTTTTTTTATACTTTCATCATGTTCATTCATTATAATTTAATTATCTATGTGATGCAGCGTATGCCAGTCCATTGGACATATTATTGCCCATTCATTACTATGAACATTGTTTATTCAGAGCATTAACATTTTACCAGTTACATCAATGTATGCTATACTGACATTGGTTTTGGGAAATATCCATGGACAAAGTTTTTGCAATTTTTCCCGTATTATTCTTGCGTCTATTCATTCTTTTTTTTATGGGTTATGTAAATTCCCTTATGGTTTCAATCTACACTTACACTTTCTTTTTTTTCCCTCATTTTTCCCCCCTGTGCTGCTTCCCACATTGCTTTTAACTTTTTTCAACAACACCATGTTTTCTTTTCCCCTTCTTATTTTCACCTGTTGTTTTATGCCCCCACATCCCCTCTCTTCATCCGACGCTCCTCCTCGCGCATGCGCAAGACAATGGTTTCCCCCCCGCATGCGCCCGGGTCTTTTTTCCCGGGGGACTCGCACCCCAAAATTTTCCCAGGGCCCGCTCTCTCCCCTCTCCGGCCGCTTCCTGCCCATTTCCTGTTTCTCTACCGCCACAGGTAAGTCCAGGCTTTCTCTCCCCAAATTTGGTTTTTTACACATGTACTACACGTGTCTTTGATAGTAAACTTGTCGTTCCCCATTAATATTCCTTTCCCTCTGTTTCTTTAGCTTAAAACACTTCGCGGGCCGCGGGGGGTGATCCCACACCGATAACCCCCCCTTTTTTTTTCTCACATATATTCAGTCATTCTTTCACTTTTCATTCACTTGCTTGTATTCCTCAGATTATTTTCGTTTCCCCTGACAAAACATTAGAGCTCCATACATACTCTGTTTTTTCCCCGTTCTCTTAGGGTAAGTGTTTATATCCTTCTGCTGTACAATATACCTTCTTTTCTATATTACACTCTCTGACCATATTCTGGTGCACTACTCTTTTAGTCTATGTCTCTTCCCTTCTTCCCCCTTTCCCCCTCTCCTTGTTCTTGGTATGCTTTACCTATATTTCATCTTGGTGCTTGACTCCTTTTTTTCTTTTTCCCCCCTTTTTTTTTCCATCTAAAACCATTTTTACTGTTTCATTTATACACCCGTTTTTTTACAGGATCAGGGGGAAAGGCTGAAAAGGCAGCCGAAACGTTTCCCCCATGATCCCCAGTTTCCTCAAGCCAATACTTTTATCTGTACAAAATATACAAAATGAACACTATTTTATTGAAAGGAAGCAACCTTTTTAACCCAATTTTGTTTCAATTCTCTGTAAGATAAATTTTTCATTTTATTAAGATCATTCATATGTGGCTGTGGATTTATTTCTCTTAGTTTTTGAGTTGGAAATTTCTCTTTTCCCATAGCCCCTAATATACATCCCAGTGCACACATTTATTATTGTCAATACCAGAATCAAAAACCATCTGACAGAAACAGTAAAACATTTCTACAAAAATTACAGAGGAACAATACACCACACAGTTATGAGAGAAGATGCTCCAAATGTTATTTCCCATAAATATTTAACAAAATATGAAATTTCACAGGTCAACATTTAAGTTCCGTTTTTCACCCTCTTTTAGCCCCCATCCTCCTAGGCTTAAGTGCTTTTAAAGGGGATGTTTCATTACAAAGATTAGCTTTCAATGAGGGGGCGGGGGAAATTTAAGACTTTTTCCCAAAAATATTTTTTGGGGTTTTTTTTTTTCTTTTTTGAGGGGAAAAAAGAATTTTACTCCCCCTTTTATACACACAGGTTGGCATATGAGAGCAGGAAGTAAAGTCACAAAAGGTTGGTGGTAGCTTAGAAACAAAGTGTTTTATCCCTAAGGGTATGTTTGCACGGCAGAGTGAACAGCGTATAGCAATTAATATTGTATGTGCGCCCCTCTGATGCTCTCACTGACATTCATACTCCTCAATGAGAGCTCTGAATTACCGTATTCTCGGCCCGTAGTTTGGGCGTATTAAAGCGCAATTATGCACCGAAGTACAGACCGAGAATACGCCGTGTGAACATACCCTAATAAACAAAGCAGACTAATTGTTTACTTTAGAACAGAGAGCTTTAGAGCTCATAGATAAAAATCTCCTGCTCTTATATCAGTGCAGTTAGAAGAGCTGTGAATACTGAGCTGATATGCAAATCACTACTATAGAACCACCCACAAGCTGACCAGGAAGAGACAGGGTGCATGAATGTAAAACTGCTTGTGGCTCTTAAACAGCATGGTGAGACAACTCATTCAAGTAACAACTGTTATGAGACAAATGTACTTAAAATATCACTTTCAAAAACCCCCTTACCCCCCGGAGCCATTTTTGGGCCCCCTCACAGAGCCCCATTTTGAAATCTGTCATTTCCCCACTTTATGTGAAATAACTTTTGCCCACTTTAACCTACCCCATTTTGATTAGAAAATTTTTTTCCTGGGAAGGGAAAAAATTTTGGCCCCAAAAAATTTCTTTTTTTTATTTTGAAAAATATAAAAGGGTATCTTTAAAAAATTTTAAAAACCAAATTTCCCAAAAATTTCTGCATGAAAACAGAAAGTTTTTTTCCCCACCAAAAAATTTATAACTAGCACTCCCCATATGCCCGCTGTATTTTTGGCATCTTTTTTTTTAAATGCTTTTTTTTTTTTTTTTACAACTTGGGGGGGTTTTTAGAAATTTAGAGTAATTTCAAAAAAAATTTGCAATAAAAAAATTTTTTTAGGGACCAGCCCAGTCCTAAGGGTGTTTTTGATTGCCCTTTTTAAATTTTTTGATACCCCCATAAATGCCTCAAAAAAGAAACTACCCCCCTTTAAAGTATTCAAAACCCGCTTTTGGGGGAATTTTATTAACCCTTTAAGGGTTTTCACAGGAATTAAAGCAAAGGTGAAAATTAAAAATTTCACTTTTTTTTTGCAGATTTTCACTTTTTATACTTTAAATTCACAAAAATCGGAAAATTTGGATCGGGGAAAATCCCAACTTAATATTGATTCCCCAAATTTGGGGTTTTTTAAAAAATTCCCAAATGTGGCCCAAAGGCACTTTTTGGCCCAACCCCAAGCCCCAGAATAGGGAGCACCTACGGAAATCGGGGGCCCCTCTTTTTCTTTACCATTTTTTTTTAAAGGCCCCAAATTTTAAAGATTTGGGCGGACACCCTAAGGTGCAAAAACTTTAAAAACCCCCCCTAAAAATCCCCCAAAAAAAGGAAACTACACCTCAAAAGGGAATTATCCGGGGGTGTTTTTGAGTAAAAACACCCCACATTTGGGGTCAAAAAAATTTTTTTAGCGTTGGGCTGTAAAAAAAAAAATTTTTTTTTTTTCCAATCTGCTTTTTTAAAGCTAAAAAAGGTTTAAAATTTTTTACAAGGAATTTTGGGTTTAAAAAAGCACCCAAAACCTTTTTTACCCCAATTTTTTCCCCAAGTTCGACAATACCCTAAATGTGAGTGTAAACGGCGGTTTGGGCGCATAGGGGGAAAGGGAAAGGTTTTTTTTGGGTTTTTGGAGCGCAGAATTTTTTTTGGGGCCATTTCCCATTTAAAAAAGCCCCCAAGTCCAAACCCGGTAAACCTTTTCCAGAAGCCCCATTTGGATTCAGCCCCCTCAAGACTAAACTGGGGGGTGTATTGTACATTTTGGGTGCAAAGGGTTTTCCAAATTTTTTGTTTTTTTTTGGGCTTTGGGGTTTATAAAAAAGGGGGGGAAAACGAAATTTCCCCAAATTGTTTTTTAGGCTTCAATTTAACAGCGGGGGCCCGTGCATAAAATAAACGGGATATCTTTACAAAGGGGGTGGTTACTTTTTGCAATGATAAAATTTTTATATTTTTTTTTTATTTTTATTATTTTTTACAAAATTTAGAAATGGGTCTAAAAAAAATTGGGGTTTTTTAATTTTGTTCTTTTCAAAAGCCAAAACGCTTTCTTTTTCTGTATACGGAGCTGTTTAAATGGCTTTTTTTTTTTTGGGAAAAATTAAACTTTTTAAATTAGTACCATTAGGGGGGGCATATGACGCTTGATCATTTTTTTGAAAGGGTTTTGGGTGGGGCATTTGAACAAAATACAGCTTTCCTGGTATTTTTTTTTAATTTTTTTAACAAACGGGCCCCCCGGCAAATAAAAACTGACATGCTAGTATTTTCTCAGCAGGCGATACGTTTTCAGCATACCCCAAATTTTTAAGGATTTTTTTTTTTGTTTTACTGCTTTTAAAAAATAAAAACAAAATTTTTAAAAAATTTTTAAAAAAAGGAAAAAACGTTTTTGCATCCCATAGTCCCGAGAGCCCTAACTTAATTTTTTTTTTCCCGTGGGAAAGGGGCTGTTTTAGGGGGTTGTTATTTTTGGGGTTTGTTGAAAGTTTTTTAAATTTGGGATTTAATTTTTTGGGGGGCAAACCCTTTTTTAAAATTTTTAAAACCCCTTTTTTTTGGGAAGGGAGGGGGAAAAAAAAAAACGCAATCCTAGTAGGAAATTTTTTTTTAAAAAACACTCACCGTGCAGAATCCAAAACCGTTATCCCTTTTTTCCCTGGGGCTATGAAATTTCGGCATACCCTATTTTTAAAAAGGTTTTTTTTTTTTTTTAAAAATTTAACAAATTTAAAAAAAAAAAAAAAAAAAAGTGTTTTTTTTGTGTTTAAAAAATATTTAAGCATCGCTGTCTTCTGAAGCCAAAACTTTTTTAAAATTTTTTAAATATACAAGACTGTAAGGACCCTTTTTTTTTTTTTCGGATGAAATGACGTTTTAATTTTGGTTTTCAACTTTGGGGTTTTTAAAAGAATTTTTTTTATCCTTTTTTTTAAAAATTTTTTGTCTGCAGGATGTACAAAAACGCAAACGGACTTTTTTGTTTTTTACGGCGTTTTACCGACCCGGGGAAAAGGGGGAGAAAAAATAGGGGGGGTCTTACCACCGGCGATACCAAATATGGGGACTTTATTTATTTTTATCTTTTTTGGGGGGATTTGGGTTTTGGGGAAAGGGGGGAAAAGGGCGGTGTACTGTTTTTTTAAATTTTTTTTTTGTTTTGGGTTTTTCTTTTTTACTTTTAATTTTTTCCTTTTTTCCCCGGGGGGGATTTGTAAAAACAAATTCCCCCCCTGGGGAAAAGCCCAAAAAAATTAAAATTGCATTTTGAATAGGAAAACCCCTTGGGACACGAAATGCTGGGCACGGCGCCAGGTAACTAGAACCCGCCCCATTGGGGGCCTTACCCAATGGGAAAAATCCCCGGTAAGAGACCCCGCGAGCGGCAACTCTTCCGCTTGTTTCCCCGGATCGGGGGCAAACAGGAGCCCACCCCCCTGCCCCACGGCTTCAAATTTTCGCAGCCATACAGGCTCGGTAAAGAACGTTAAAACCCCCGCCCGGAGCCCAATCCGCCGGGGGTAAGGGGGATGAAACCCGCGGTAAATTTTTAAACCCCTGGTTCCCTGCTCGATCCCCGCGTGGCCCGCCCCCCACTTTTGCCCCGGGCGTATGCAAAACGCCATTTTTCGGGAAAAAAAAAAAACCCCTTCCCGCTAGGGCCTATCATACGTTTCCCTGTCGGGAAGGGGTTAAATAAAGGGTTTAGGTGGAAAGGGGCCCAAAACCCCCGGGTTTTAAAAGGGGGCCGGGCCCTAAAGCCTTCACCTAACTTTTACTCTTTTATTTTGGGCCCCCGAACCAACATTAAACATCACTTCTTAAATTGTTGCCTAGTTCATCAGTAGACATTCTTGGGCAGCCCTCTGAAAAGTCATTTGTGTATGAAGTTTATACAGCTATTCCTTCACTACAGGTCTAGACTCCCGCGGATTTCTCTTTGGTCCAGCGCTGGCACAAAGATTTGGAATTGGGTTTGTGTTGATTCGGAAAAAGGGGAAATTACCAGGTCCAACAGAGTGCGTGTCCTATTCTCTGGAGTATGGAAAGGTAAGTACACATAGTCACAAACCCACTATAATCTAAATGTCCAATCCATTTATATGTGAGGTTGTAGGGCAACTGGGGCACAAGCCATTTGGGTCTGGACGCCATATCCTAAGATTGTGCTACAGTAAAACGCAAATGTACGATTTATTTTACTCTGTGGACTATTATTCTCTCATGTTTTTTGTCTTCTTAAGGCTGAGATTGAAATTCAGACTGATGCGGTAGACCCTGGACAGAAGGTTGTGATAATTGATGACTTATTAGCCACCGGAGGTAAAAACATAAAAAAAACACACCTTCAGTATGTGACACTTAGGGCCCATCCCCACGACAAGGCTTTTCATTTGGATTTACAGACGGTTTTTGGGTTTAAAACAGCAAAACTGACGTAACCCTTTTTCATAGCTGAAATAAAAATCTGTGCAGAGTTTTACACTCTGCCAGACGTGGTTTTTTTTTTTTTTTTTTTAAATACCACCGGCATTACGAAAAACTTAGAACATTTTAATTCTTCCGCTTGGTTTTCATGAACAGCTCACTGTGAAGGGGGGGCGGCTGAATCCGCAAACAGTGGACAGAAGCAGTCCCCCTTTCCGTACAACAAAAATGTTGTCATTGCCGTGTGAACCGCCTTAAACCCAATTTAAAGGGGAAACCGCACAAGGTTATGCCCCCCTTGCTGAGGTCAGCAAAAGCTAGTGTTAGACCTGCTGTTTCCAGGCTGTGTCCCTTTATTCTTTTAAAATTCTGCAGTTTTCAGCCCAAAATCAAACAGTAAGGTTTTTTTTTTATCCCCGCCCCCCTCAATATAAACCCATTTCTTTTAAAAGGGAGAACCATGGAATAACTGCCAGGGGGGGGGGGCACCTTTGGTCCTAAAACTCAGCATCTTACAAATAAGGGACACAGGCGGAAAACGCAGGTCTGACACTAGTTTGTGCTGCCCTCAGCAAGGGGGGCATAATCTATGTGACAGGTTCCCTTTTTTTTTTTTTTTTTTTACGGTACCAAAACCTAACAAAAACCCTAAATGTTTGGTGCTGCTGTATTCGTATCAACCTGTAGAATACCGATAACACATCATTTTACTCAAAGAACCCCGTAAAAAAAAAAACCCCACAAACTATGCAAAACAATTTTCACATTTCGCCCCACTTAGAATTTTTTTTTGTAGTTTTCCAGTATATTTTATAGTATGGTGAATGACACCATTTCTTGTCCCGCAAAATAAAAGCCCTCATATGCTTATGTAGGTGGAAAAATAAGTTATGGCTCATGGAAGGCAAGGAGGGAATAACGAACGTGAAAAAAAAATAGGCTGTGGCAGGATGGGGTTAAAGGAGTCGTTTAAGATTAGAATGTTTTTGTTTTTCAGAAAGGCATTATGGTTTTGCAGGAATGGATTCAAAGAAGAGAAAATGTATACATTTATGCATTATATTTTTTCTGGGAGTTGGGGATGGACCTTGTTTTACACTCCAAGTACTAACCAAATCAGGGCTTGAGTATACCCCCAAACCAATAAAAACCATTTCTTGTATAAAATGGTAACATCAGGCAGTTTTTGTTTTTGGATAAATCGGGAACTTAGATTGATAGAACATATATGAGTAATGTTCCTAACGTCCAATCAAATATGCAACTAGCAATTCTTAATTATCTATATCATATACAAAATTTTAACCCCTCGATGTCCGCAAGCCGACTTTTGATGTCGGGCGGTGCAGGTCGTTCATCTGCACAAGTCTTTTGATGTCTACAGACATCGGGTTTTGCAGCATTGTGAGAACAGGGCCTTTCACTACGCAGCCCGTTCCCCAACACGCCCCGCAAACCTCCGCTCCCCGAGCTAAAACCCCTTTTTGCTGCGGTTCAAAGGGGTTTCCCCCCGCTCTGTCCCTTTATAAAATGCCCGGTGACCCAACAGAGCCAGGGGAATGGCGCATCCCACCCTGGGGACCTAAAAAGCCCCAGGCTGTCTGTGTAAGGTACTTCACCGGCAAAAAATTGCGGGGCGTATTTTTTTCCCCCAATTTCCCGGTGTCGGGGGGTGGGGTGGGGGGGGCCGCACCCGCCGGGCCCCATGGACATTCATTATTCACCCCGTTTTCGCTTTTAATAATGACTGTCCTTCCCCCCGCCGTTTATTGTCTGGCGGGGGGAGGAGACAAATCCATAGTTCTCTATGAGAACTGTGGACTACCGTAATTATTGGGACGAAACTCGCCCCGTATTGAAAGTACGAGTAAATACGCCCAATAATTGCCGGTTAACAAAAGAAAGAAGCCACGATCAGAGCAGACTGTGTCAAAGACACGATTATAAGTATTGCTATATGAATATGCTAATACATTACTTTTTTTTCCCACTTAGTAACACAAATATTCCTTTATGGGATTTAAAAACAAAGTGTAGGAAAAAATAAAATAAAAATATTTAATACAAAATAATTATGCATACATTACACAAAAAACAACCACCTCACCATATTGGGTATACACTTTCGGTAAAAACTGTAGAAAATTAAAAACACGTTTAAGTGTGAAATGGGAAAGGTTAAGAAAAAAAGTTTTTTAAAAAAAAACGCGTTGAAACGCATGAAGGCAAAAAACTTTAAAAATGTGCTGGTCATTAAGTACTTTCCTGGCGTTCACTTAAGGGGTTAAAGCATGAATCTGGACTCCCATTTCTTTTAACTCTACAGTTCCGTACCAAATATAAATTTTTTTGAACAATGGCATTGTTACTAATACTTTCCGACCACTCATTGACTTTAAACTTTCAGGCAGTCAGCATATAACTCGACAAGGATGCTCAGGAAGTCCCTGCAACTGCACAGTGATTGTGTAGATGTAGGAGTGAAGGGAAAGGCAGGGCGGTGTATTTTTTTTCCTGTTTCCCAGCTTTTGTGATCACGGGGCTCGGAATGAAGGGGTGCTGGGTTTCAACGCCGGGTTTTAGCGCTGTAGTGGGTTCTGAGGGCTGATTATACATGAAAATACCCCTCATTGGAATTATCCTGACCTTATTGGGGGAACAATATGTTACATTTATGGAGGGGGGGGGGGCGAGGGGAAGGGAAAAAAAGGCCCCCCAAAATTTTCAACTAAAATAAAGCTTTGTATAGCAAAAAAAAACAATAAAATAATTGCATAGTAAGGGGTTAAACCCCCATGGCTTTGAAAGAAAAAAAATATATAAAATTGCCAAGTAAGAATTGCCATCTAAAAAATGATTTGAAGGGAGCAAAACCCAAATTTTTAAAATTGTGGGGAAAAAAACAGCAGGGTTTAAAAGGGTTTTGCTGGGACTAGAATATTTTTCTACTCTGTGTCTTGACCACAGTTAATTCTACATTGTTGTCTATAATGTACCTCGATCAGTATTACATGGGATGATGCAAGAAAGTGATAACAACCTTCTCCCTCCAATTTATCATAGCTGTTGGTACTGGTGCACCAAAAAGCCAGTGGAACCACCCTCAGGTTAGTTGTATAAAAGATGTGTTCATGTAGTAATTTCATGTATTTATTTGCAGGGACACTGGCTGCAGCATGTGAACTACTGCAGAGACGAAAAGCACATATACTGGCCTGCCTTGTCGTCATAGAGCTCACATCACTCAATGGGACAGAGAAACTTAAACCTCACCCTGTTCATGCATTGCTGCAGTACGACTAAGGGATACAAGTGCCTAATGATTACTCACTCTTGATACTGTTTCTTACATTTCATTTGTTACTTTAGAAATATTTCTGCACACCGAGGACTATCCCCCATGGGAGGGGGGAGAGACCACTGCTTACTAAGGGGTACCTATGGCTGACCCCAGTCTAATGGAAACCAGTCACAGAAGAGTACGCATGGAGGTCCTCCGCAAACACCATTCAATAGATCATGGACTTTGTTGACTTTCTGGGAAAGGTGATTTGACAGTGAGCCATTTAAGCAGCACATCATAGCTAAAGAATTAAATGCAGATAGTTGGGACCTGTCAGTCTCCATGCTAGAAAATTGAAGTGTTGGCGATTAAGACACCCAAAAAAATTACAAGTGATGGAGGGTGTGGCAGTGCAGTTTAACTTAATTTCATTGCATGTTTTAATCAAAATTGCTTTATGTTGCATCAGAATGAATCAAATACAAAACAAGAAGCAAAGTCTGTCTCTTACTTAGCAGTCTGTACTCTGAAAGTATGAGACTCGTTATAGTGGAGGGGAATCTATAGAACCACAAGTTAATACCACCCATGCTAACCACCCATCATGCCTTAGAATATGTACCTAAAAGCATCATGAAATGCATGTGTGATTCATTGTATTCCTATGGCCAACAGGTGTAAGGCTATACTATGGGAAGCTAGCTCTGTATACACTACTCACACACAGGGATATTTGGCTTTTGGTTGAAATTTCAGGATGAACATAAAATTGATTGACTTTTTTTTTTTTTAAATGACCGCCTCCATTCCTTAACTTTAGAATGCACATTTCCAACTGTTCAATGTTTCAGTAGTTTTTTGCACAATTTGGCGATATTTGGGGGGAAATGACATGGGGGGAAAATTTGGGGGCCCCAAACTTGCGTTTCAATCACCCGAAGTAGGGGCCCGACATTACGGAATTATACTCTAAAAAGAGTCATTATTACCTGTTCTTTCCCCCCAGCGCACAATGTGCACCTGGGGAAGAAAACTGATATGTCGATTCTTCCCCACGATTACATGCTGGGGCGAATAAATGTCGGTGAGAACTTCAGAGGGACACGCTGGTCAGCACATCCCCCTAAAGATGCGGGGTTAAAGCACACGCGTTGCTATACGCCTGCTCTTTAGTCGTGTGAACAGTACTTAACAAGGAACATAATGACATTTCACAACAGGTGTTGGTCCCTGACTCACCAAATTTAGGGGATCAATTTGAATTGGGATGTAAACCATCCTCCTCATCATGCGACCAAGACACCTTACATTTTATCAACACCACCTCACCATTGCCAGGCTTCAATCAGGATGCTCTCCGAGGGAAGTAGCCACTGAGCTTAGAGTGTCACCAGCAGGTTGCAAAAAAGGACGAAAAGCAAAGAATGGACTCCTTTGACCCATCCACCAGATCCCGCTTCTTTGTAAACAATGCCCGCAGAACCTATAAATCCACACCCCCCCAGAAGGTTTTAGAGCAACCAAATTGTCACATCAACCATTCACAGCATGGTCTATGGACTAGAAGACCTGACAACACCACCAGGAATCATTGTCTGAGCCAGAGTATATATGCTGGTCAGAGGACCAGTGGTCTTTAAATGACGAAAGCTGATCCACTCGGAGCAGAAATGACGGCTGCCAACAATGCTCAAGAATCAAGACACTATCAACCGGGTCAGGTCCCCTTTGCCAAGTCATCTAGCATGCAGACCATGTTGATGTAAACTGTTAAAAACGGTCGGACTTGACACTTTGTTGCCTCTCACCTTCCTGGAGTTGTGTGGCAATCATCGGCTGGTTCTGCAGGGGGATTGTTTACAATGAAGCAGTCATGGTGTGATGTAGCCAAAGGACGTCCACTTTACTTTTCAGTTACTCTTCCAGTCTCTTTTGCAACCTGTTGCTGACACTCTGACCCTCTAAACTCAGTGACTACTTCTATTTTGAGAGCAAACCTACACATTTGGTACGGGGGACAAGTGGAAACCCATCTAAGTCTGACATGTTATTTAACCAACATGATGAATGCCTAATCAAAAAAAATTATATACAAAGTTTCCCACTGCACATAAAACAGCATAAAAAGCCATCAAGAAATCATACAAACCCCAAAACTGTACTTATAAAATGTCCGTTTGTTCTCCCCTCCAAAAATAAATTGTATTTTCTTCATCCTACATCCCAAGAAGTGTATTTAAGGCGATCAAAACATCCTATTTCCCTTTAAGAATGTCAACTCAACCTGCAAAACAAGCTCCTGCACAGCTCTGTATGCAGAAAAATTAAGTTATAGCTCGGGACCATGGTCAACTTTTTTAAAAAAAAATACTTTTGCACAAAATGAGGATTGCACACAAGTCTTCTGTACGTCAGAAAGCTATTACAGTCATGGCCAAAAGTTTTGAGAATGACACAAATCTTATATTTTCACATGATCTGTTGCCCTCTGGTTTTTAAAGTGTGTTTGTCAGATGTTTTTATCACATACAAGAAAACAAGTGCAATCATATTATGATTAACAAAAGCTTTTGTTGACCGTTAGAATGATTAATGCAGCAAGTCAATATTTGCAGTGTTTGACCCTTCTTCTTCAGGACCTCTGCAATTCTCCCTGGCATGCTCTCAATCAATTTTCTGGACCAAATCCTAAACTGATAGCAGTCCATTCTTGCACAATCAATGCTTGCATTTTGTCACAATTTTGTTGGTTTTTGTTTGTCCTCCCGTCTCTTGTTGATTGACCACAATTCTCAAGGGGATTAAGATCGGGTTTCCAGGCCATGGACCCAAAATCTCTATGTTTTGTTCCCCTTTGAGCCATTTAGTTATCACCTTTGCTTTATGGCAAGGTGCTCCATCATACTGGAAAAGGCATTATTGATCACCAAACTGCTCTTGGACGGTTGGGAGAAGTTGCTTTTGGGAGGACATTCTGGTACCATTCTTTATTCATGGAAGTTTTTTTAGGCAAGACTGTTAGAGAGCCGTTTCCCCTTTTGGCTGAGAAGCAACCCCACACATGAATGGTTTTTCTGGATGCTTTACAGTTGGCATGAGACAAGACTGGTGGTAATCGCTTCACCTTATCTTCTCCGAACAAGCTATTTTCCAGATTTTCCAAACATTCAGAAAGGGGATTCAGAGAAAATGACTTTAAACCCAGTCCTCAGCAGTCCACTCCCTGTACCTTTGGCAGAATATCAGTCTGTCCCTGATGTTTTTTTCTGGAGAGAAGTGGCTTCTTTGCTGCCCTCCTTGACACCAGTCCTTGCTCCATGAGTCTCCGCCTCACAGTGCGTGCAGATGCACTCACACCTGCCTGCGCCATTCCTGAGCAAGCTCTGCACTGCTGGGAGCCCAATTCCAAAGCTGAAACACTTTTAAGAGACGGTCCTGGCGCTTTTCTTGGGCCCTTTCTTGGGCTCCCTGGAACCTTTTTGGCAACAAAGGAACCTCTCTCCTTGAAATTTCCCTTGTGATGCGATAGATTGTTTGACCGAGGGGGCAAATCTTTCTAGCTGCGATACTCTTCCCTGTTAGGCCAGTTTTGTGCAGTGACTGCACGTGTTTCTTTAGAGATGGAGAAACAATGATGCCAAGCACCAGCCTCCTTTTAAAGTGTCCAGTGGTGTGATTCTTACTTAATCATGACAGATTGATCTCCAGCCCTGTCCCCCATCAACACCCCACACTGTGTTAAAGGAGCAATCACTGAAACTTGTTAGCTGGTCCTTTTAAGGCAGGCCTGCAATGAAGTTTGAAATGTGTTTTTTGGGAGAACAAGTTCTTTTTCTAGGCAACTATTGACTTTGCAATTAATTGCTGTTAAGCTGATCACTCTTTATAACATTCTCCAGTATATGCAAATTGCCATTATAAAACCTGATGCAATAGACTTTGTAAAAATTAACACTTTTATCACTCAAAACTTTTGGCCATGACTGTATACCATGTCCTCCCCATCACCAATCTAGTGCATCTACTTCAAGTAGATTTCTCCTGGGTTAGATTGGTCAATTAGATCTGCTCTTGTAGGAATCTGAGAAGCAGAACAGGGATGGGGAGGTATATGAAGTGTTGCCCTCAAGATATTCACAGAAATTCTTAAAGGAGTTGTCTCCCCACAGTGTTTCTAAGAATGCATGAAAGAAATTCTGTCACTTACTGGTTCAGACTAATTTGCATAAACTCCATGCTCAGTGCTGTGCTTTCAGATGCTAATTAGATTAGATAGCTTCTCAAATACTACAGGAAATTCTTATCTGATCCCCAAAACAAAAGCCCTAATTACAGAGCTGTTTACTTGAGATAAATCAAGCTTTTACTGTCTGGCAGCACAGGACACTGACTGACCTGTGTGATGACTCACTCTGTTATCTCATGAACAAAGCCCAGGGAGATTTGTTTACAGGTCCAGTTACTGGGGGAACTGAAATAGCCAGGGAGGTCATAAATTCACTTGTATCTCTTTGGGGAAAACAAGGGGAACAATTGCAATATATTGGAAAATGTCTTTATTTTGTGTTCCCTACAATTTGAAAGCTATTCTTTGTAGCGAGACAACCCCTTTAAGTCGGTGCAAAAGTCTGTTTATTTACAAGTAAAAGCACAAGATGTTTCGGGGAGATTTTTTTTTTTTAGCCAAACAAAAATAAAAAAAACTGCAAGTTAGTTTCATCCAAAGTAAGCAACATACAGAAGTTTGCATGATAAATGTCTAGGCTAGTGCAACAAGGTTTTGAGGCTGTGGTTAAAGAGCACTTAACTCTGCTGTTTAAACCTGACCATTATACATTGTTTAATACGGGACATAAAACTTCTCTGTAAAACAAAGTCAAACACTTAATATAGCCAGAAAAAAATAAATCCAGCTTTAATTCACATTTTACTGCAGCCCATTTCAAACTACATAATTTCTCAAATGAAGCACCAATATGCCATAAAGTAAGACATCTCACCGTCTTACAGAAATGTAGTTTCTTTAAAAATATTGCACCCTTGTAAAAACTAAAACAAAATACAATCTAAAAACAATCTTGTCAAAATCATTGGGACTCCTCTTCTTTCATTTTCTTAGCCAGTCTTTCCAAAATCAGATTCAAGTCCATTGTCTTGTTTAACTTGTAATAGGTGTCCTTTCTGATGGGATAAGCTGCAAGCCAGTCTGGAAGCAACTCTACCAGTAGTGACAAATGTTTCTCCATCTCTCCTAATGGGGAGGGGGAAAAAAAGTGTTACTAAAAAGGACAAAGCTATTAAACCAAGATGCAGCAATGCAATTCAAGATATCTTCTCTCTTAATAGGCTTTTCCAGAACTTGAATATTGATGGGCCATTCTTACCAAAGGCCTCAACATCAGATCGGGGGGAGGTCCAATGCCCCCCTCCTTCCACCTGCAGTCTTCATACCATGTACAGCTCTACTTATTAGTTGCTGTATCAGTCCCATTCACTTTCCACAGAAGGTAGATTCCATGCAGAAGGTTTGACCATGAATACATGATGCATTTTTCTGCTATGAAGCAGCATGACATGTGAATTCAGCCTGCCAAACCGTAAAGGTATGAGAGCTCTGTCTTGTAAGAGGAACATAATACATATAGGTTCTTACAGCCTCTGGCTACCAATTATCCTTCCCACTGATCAAGAAGATTGGCAATATTGCAAAAGTTGTGAAGACAAAACACCATGGGAGACATGTATGAAAACGGTCTTGGTCTAATACTTTGTTTCCCATAGCAACCAATCAGAGCTCCCCTTTCATTTTTTCAGAGCACTATATGAAATGAAAGAGGTGCTCTGACTGGTTGTTATAGGCAACAAGGAAAGTCTTAGACCAAGACAGTTCATACATGTGGCTCCTTATGTCCAAAAGCTGCAGACTTGACAGACTTGAGCCACACTATGACCACTTCCTACTCTTGACATTGGCAGCTCGTGAAGGAAGTCACGGCATTCGTTGCCGTGACTGTTAAAGGGGACGATTTATCAGTTGCAAAAAAGGGATGTTTTTTTGGCTTTCAGGCCAAGGACAACTTATTTCTAAAACTGCAGTTTGACCAGTTAACATGCAGCTGTGGTTAAAGTAACAAGACAAATGGCACCATTGCAAGTAAGCAACAAGGACACTGAGGGGGGACAGGCTACAGTGGAGCAGCTTACCATGAAAGTCAATTGGGGGATACTAGCTGTGTTCAAAATGGTTCAGGAGATCCTACTAGGTATGGGGCTCTGAAGCATAAAACTTTCAAAAGTGCAGTGACCATGAGTATTGGCAGAAAGCATTTAAGTTTTCATAGAATTGGAGCTACAGGCAGTCCCTGACTTGCATCGTTCCGACTTACATATGTCCCCTAGTTACAAACGGAGACTTAAGGGGCGTGGCAGACCTTCAACATGAGTCACACCTCATGATAACCAAGTGCCAGCATGCCACAGCTGCACATAAGAAAGTTAGGTGTAATCTTCTAAAAAAGGGCACAGACAGCAAAACAAATGTAAAAACTGTTCCCTGTACCAACAATAGAGGGCACAGTAAGCTTCCCAGCTCCTTTCCCATAATGCCTTGTGATATGCAGATGCTTAGTAGTGGGCTAGAAGGCAAGCTAACACGACACACCTTAACTGGTGCTCTCTTCAAGATGTTCCCCTGTTCCTATCCAAAACTAAAAAACTTAAACCTACAGTCCCTATCCCGTTTGTAACCAGGTGACTGCCTGTACACCGATTGGCAAGTGTTATCTTCAGAGGTACATTTTAGGTTTTACTAGGCAGATGGAAGTTGCAGTCTCAGACAAAAACACAACAAAATATTCAACCATTGCTGGAATAACGCAATCTGGTGGTGGCAGTATTCTAAACTGGAGAACATTTGTGGCATGCTCCAGGCCAGGGCTGTGGAGTCGGCAAGCCGAAGCCCCGACTCCTCAATTTCCCAAACCTCCGACTCCGGACTCGGCGCATGTTTAAGTGATAACTTTACTGTAGTAAAATGGTAACATCCGGCTGCTTATCACCTTATGATACAATAATCAAGTTATTTAGGAAGAACAGACACGTATAAGCAAAAGGGTAACAATGTTTTGATCTTTTGAACACTTGTGGGTAGAGTTGAAGAAAAAGCTGTATTTGTATCCTAGTCCAGTCTGCACCAACATTGGGAATGTGTAGAAGAGACCTGGGATCAGATTTTGGTCAAGACCTGCTTGAATCTGATTCAGAGCCCAGAAGGATTCAGGCAGTATTGAAAACCCAAAGGTGGATTTACCAAATACTAACAAAACATACAAATTAACACTTTGATTTTTAGGAGCAAAACTGTAACTAAGCAGATGCTAAATACTTGCAAGTCAAATTTATGTATGATATGGGTCAGATGACTATATAAAATTACAGTAGCCTCATGTACAAAGTTGTAGTGGATGGTGAGATATGGAGCCTGAAAGTAACAAGTTCAAAACATTGATACCCTTTTGCTTGTCAGTGTAAAATATATTTATTGGATATGACTTTAGGACACAAAAAAATTATAAATATGCAAAACACTGCAGGAAGATTTGTGGAGTCTCAATTTGTTCTGAGAAATAGTATTGCCTCCATCAGATCCTGCATACATGACCTCACATTCATTTCCAGGCTAGAGAACGGCCTCTCTACACTAACTTGGGTTGGGGGCAAAGTGGTGACCACAGGGGCAACATCTCTAACAATGTCAGGGTATAAAGGAATTGCCTCAGCCAGTTTTGATGAATGGTTAATCTTCTACTTTGTAAACAGGTGAAAAATTTTGCTGAAATCTGTTTGCCATGGGAGCAAAATCTTTTCCCCTGGGGCAGCGCTTTGCCTGCTCCATGTCATCAATTACACTCCTCATGTGATAAGGCTGAAGATATGGGAGCAGGAGCACTGGCCAGACCCAATTCCTCTTGCTCTTTACACTGCATTGAACTGGATCAACTTATTATATATTTTGGGAGTCGGTCCATTTTATGACGACTCCGACTCCTGCAAAATAGCCACCGACTCCACAGCCCTGCTCCAGGCCCACACAATGTCAAAGGCATTGTCAGATTCAGATATGAATCCATCTTTGCTGATCACATACACAAGGATTGTTTTCCCCTTGATGTAGATAGAACCTTCCAGCAAGATAATCCAACATAGCACATGGCTAAAAGTGCAAAACTACAAACTGAGAAACCGGTAGCTATCGACTGTTGTCCAATGCAGGAAAAAAATTTTTATATTGTTTATTTCTTCATATTAAAAAAATACACATGTATGGACTCCATTAACACTGAAAAAAAATAAAAAAATCTAAAAAACCCACACCCGGTTTTAAATACATACTTTCCTGCCTTGGACAATTGTGCGTAGCAGACAGTTTCTCCATTTGTATGTTTGCAGTTTTGCAGGAGTTTTCTGGCTTCTCCCCACACCAAGATATGAATCCCCAGGAACACTTAAGGCTGGTGATCTGACCTTTCGTGTATAAGTGTCCAATATCAGTTTGAAGAGCATGACCAAGCCTTTGTTACTAACCTGGCCCTTTAATTCCCCAGACTTAAGCCCAATTGAGCATCTGTGGGATCACCGCAATGGTCATGTTCACTCTGGATCCTCTGCCACGCTGTGGGATGCACTGCAATCAGCCTGGCTCCAGATACCTATGACCACCTACCAGGACCTTATTGAATCACTCCCAGCCCTACCTGCTGTACACAGTGGTTACTCTGGATATAAGCTAGCGGTCATAATGGGGCTTGACTGTATTAAAGCTTATTTATTCCTTAAAGAGTACCTATCACCTTCAGACAAACATCATGAAGTAACAGGAGACTAAAATACAAACACTTTCTCAAATAAGCTTCATTAGGAAAACCAAAGCATTTCACCTGTATTTCAGTTTTTAAAAAAGCACTGGCCCTTTAAGACAGCTCTGAAGTCGGGCCAAATCGGCACATGACAGTTTGATGGTTGTATTTTCCTGAGCTGGGAGAGTCCACAGTGCAGGGGGAGCCTGTAAATCTACATCATGTGCACACCAGCAGCAGTGTATTACAGATGCCTGTGTGCTATAGAGGAGGCTGAAGCAACAGGTAAACTGTCACTGTTTCCTTAGGCTCTGTCTCCACTGCACAGAAAAAAAGTCAGTTTTTTCAGCATTTTTCAATTTCTAAAAAAACTGAAAAAATGACTGAAATCAGCTCCCATAGACTATTGTAAAAACCTCCTGCTGTCTACTAAGCTTTTTTTCTGCTTGTTTTTGTTACTGGTCGTCTTTTGCAACATGTCGCCAACGACTTTTGCGCAATTCAAGATTTTTTCGCTAAAAATATGTTTTTTGTGCTAGAATCCATTTTCATGGCTTTTGGAGCTAAAATCCTTTTCTTAACATTTTTGCACAAAGTTCTCACTTCTGACGCAAAAATTACAGTTTATGGATTTCGGCGCAATAGGTTTAGTATGGATCTTGACGCTATGTTCTCGCTTCTGACATTAAAAATACATTTTTTACGGATTTTTGGTGCTAAAATACGTTTTTACGGATTTTGTCCCTATTAAAGTTCTCTCACTTTTGTCGCTAAAAATTGGGTTTTACGCTTTTTGGCGGCAAAATTAATTTTCACGGATTGACACTAAAATACTTGTTTTACGGATTTTTACGCTAATCAATTTATCTTGCTTTTGTTGGCAAAAATATGCTTTTTTTGTCGCTAAAAATCCTCTTACAGATTTTGGAGATAAATTAGCGCCAAAATCTGTAAAACGACTACAAGATGACAGATGCAATGATGTGCTTTCCACTTAATGGCTTAATTTATGCAGACATCGAAAACCAGACTTGAAGACCAGCAAAAAAACACAGGTAAAAACATGCCATAATACGCATATCGCGGCAATAAACGGCCGTTTTTTCCACTACTTTTGACAGGAGGGGACAAAAAAAAAAATTCAGGTTTAAGTATTTGGCTTTCAGGTAGTTTTTTTGTCCACTGCAGTGTAGACATAGCCTTAGTGTGCTGTGCCTGCTCTATTGTATGTAGTGAGAGACTCCTCACACTGTACAAGCAGCTATGCCCTCAGCTCCCCCTGCACAGTTGGTATCTTCCAACATATTTACAAGGATCTCCTGAGTTATAAAGTGAAAGTAAAATCTGTTCCCCTGTAAAACTGAGGGAAACCCTCTGGATTGCTAAGGACATGTATTTGAGAAAAGTCTTATAATTTCATCTACTATCAATTTTAGCTGTTTGTATGGAAGTGATTGTTACTCTAAGTATTACAGGCAGCGAGTTTTCACCTACCTAAAGACATAGATGATCGATAACTGGAAATTACTCTGTCGCACACAACTTCCACAGTCAGGGCTGGTTTCTTCTCTGCAACAAACACATTGCGGAGAATACGGGCAAGCTCAGGCAACCTAGACATCATTAAGAGACGTTCCTCTTGCTGGGGTCTGCGGGTCATCATGGCTTGAAGCTTCTGTGCCTCCTTAGCCCGAATCTGAAAGACAGACAGTATTACAGAACAAATGCTCCTCTAAATTATTAAAGGGGTTAAATCAATGTAGTGAGTGATTTTACTACAGTCTTGTTTTTTTGGTTTCATTTTCAATTCAGGGGCGTGTTTACTGGATTCTAATAGGCTGCAGCAGAAGCCAGGTCTGTAGCTATAGCAGCCATTGCTGGCAGCCTATCAGGATAGATCAAACAGGTCTGTAGCTATAGCGACCTGAGGAGCTGATGCATCCCATACAAGGGGTGATCTCAGAATAGATACTACACATTGCAAAGTGACTTGTTTTTGCAAGATCTTTAACATAAAAAAAAGCAATCCTTGTAGTGAGACCACCCCTTTAAGCAAATAAAGCCTCTAACAGCCATCTTCAAACTATACCTACCCTTTCCAGTAAGGACTGGGATACTCCTTTGAGGACACTGGATGCAGCCGGTGAAGGTTTCAAGTCATCTGTTGGCGTGGACTTATTTTGGTCTTCAGCATCGGTCTCTGAAGTTCTTAAAGCCAAATTTGCAAGAGCCTTTTCCATCTTATAAGAAAAATTTTTTTTTTTACAAAACAAATGCCATTACCAAATGTAAACACTAATCTGTACCCGAGTATATACAGAGCTATGCTGGAGGTGACAGAGCCTCAATATTAAACTCACCTTAGGAGTCATCATGCCTCTTGCTTTAGTTAACACCTCATGCGCTGTAGTCAATTTTTCCACTTGCGGTGGTTGTGGAAGCTCTGCTGCCATTACATCTGGAACCTCGTCTACATTAAACCGTGGGTGCCAACGGGTCAGTTGATCTTCAGGTACCACCATAGGAGGATTTAGGGTCGCTAGGAAAGACTAAAATGTGACATCAAGAGATTAGATCATGTAAGGGACAATAAATATGGTGTGAACGTATGCACAACAGCTAACTGAACACATACTTTGTGGTGCTGCTTTACAATTTCAGTAAGGCTTCTATGGAAGAACTTCCTGCGTTGTAGCAGGCGATTTGCTGTAAGTTGAAGGCGACCATCCACCTTATCGTCTATTAGGAGCAAATAAGGCATATTAGGACAAGGTAAATCTTAAAGCATTTTACATTACCTGATCCATTGCATACAACAAAAGACCCTCAGCATCTTAGATACACTGGTGTGCATATGCATTCAAAAGCAGGTATTTATTAAAAAGTTAAGGCCAGCGGTGGGCCACAAAGTGTTAATGCATATCACAGCAGGTGCCATTATAGGGTGAGGCCACATTTAGCTGAAGAGCAACTGCAATGTGGTCAAAAACCAACTACCTGTCAAATTTTATAGCAGTTTTTTTTGCAAGTGAAAACGGTTCACTTGCAAAAATTGCAGCACAGTGAAGCCACATGGTTAGATTGTTTTAAATGACATGTAAGCTCTCCCCCTAAGGTTATGTTATCACTACAAGGAAAGCAATCAGGTGCCATGCAACAGCTAAAAGCAGAAGCTCCAGTAGATCTCTGGTTGGACATCAGCTTAACCCCTTGGCAAGCTGCACTGTACATGTATACAGTGGTGAGACTTCATTTGCTACACATTATAGCCAACACTCCAAATATGGTCACCATTTACAGTCCCTGACATTTCAAATGGAGGTTTTAGTAAAGTTATCTGCAGAGTGACATTTCGTTTTTTGATAATTTGGAACAATTCAATCCAAAAAAAAAATAAAAAACTTGGTTGTTAAAAACTAAACAGACATGTTGCCCAAAGTACATCACTTAACCCCTTCACGACCTTAGACGTATGCATACGTCCAGGTCGTTTGGGGGTTCACGCCCCTGGACGTATGCATATGTCTCGAGGATTGCGCGAACTCTGCTGTATATTACAGCTGACATCCCGCTGCATCGGCCCGCTGCATCTGGTCGCAATAACTAAGACGCAGGAGGAATTCGCTGTGAAAAAGTAAAAAGTGAAAAAGTAAAACACGAAAAATAAAAAACCACGTACACCGCCCTTTTCCTCTTTACAAACGGCAATCGCCCCCAAAAAAGATCAAAAATAAAGTACCCATATTTGGTATCGTCGCGTGCGTAACGACCTGCCCTATTTATCTGTCATGTTAATTTACCCGTATGGTAAACACCGTAAAAAAAAAAAAAACACAGAATTAGGATTTTTGTTTAACCCGCAGCACATAAAATGGAATAAAAGTGATCAAAAACTCCTATAAATGCCAACGTTGCACCAATTAAAACGTCAGTTCATCCCGCAAAAAAAAAAAGTTCTAAAGTCTGTTTAGGGAAAAAAATAAAAAAAAAGTTTTAGCTTGAAAAATGCGATGCATAAATATTTTTTTACAACTAAAAACTTGTTTTTTTTGCTTCAACATAAAAAAACTATTTAAAAATTGGGTATCGCCCAAAAAACGTATGACCCCCAAGTAAAACAAAATTTTTATGGATACTGCACCGTGGCGTGTTGAAAAAAAAAAAACCTATTAGGTTGCAGTATTTTTTTCAAATTCCTTCCAAAAAAACGATTTAAAAATGATCAAAAAGTTTGTCCCACCCCCAAAAATGTTACCAAAAAGAATGCAACTCTCCCCCAAAAAAAAAAAAACCTGTACAAGCTCCCTAACAAAAATAAGTTATGGCTCTAGATATGGCGATGCAAAAGTGTGTTTTCCGTTTGAATAAGTGTTTTTTGTTTAAAAAAAACAGTAAAAAATAAAATAAAAAATATACAAATTGGGTTTGCTGTAATGTATCGACCCGCTGGTAAAGCTAGATGTCAAAATTTTAAAGCAGATGACCCCTATAAAAATAAAAACACACTACCAGGAAAGCTTTTTTTGTTCAAATCGCCTCACAAAAACCTTAATAAAAAATGAACAAGTGTTGTTCGCACCCCCAAATGGTCCCCAAAAAGCTCAATTCACCCCGCAAAAAACAAGGCCCTAACCCCCTGCCAAGAAAATAAAAAAAAAAAAAAAAAAGAAGTTTTGCTGTCGAATGGACAAAATAAAAATGCAATTTTTTTTAGAACCTATTTCTATTGGTAAAAGTAATAAAAAAAAAAAAATATTTAAAATTTTAAAACCTTTTCAAAATTTTTTCCCACCCCATGTAAAGTTAACACATCTTTACACTGCATGGCGAACGCTGTAAAATTGAAACAAAAAACAATCTTGGAACCAGGGGGGGGGGGGGGGGTTGGGGGTTGAATCTAAAATGGGGTAAATTGGAAGTTTTCATGTTTGGTTTTTTGGTGGCTTTGCAAATGCAACTGGCCCCACCAAAACTGCGTTAAAAAAGCCAAAAATAGCGCCCCTCCCTTGTACGCCCTCCATGTGCCCAAAGAGCTTTTAAACCCCCCAATGTGGGTATGCGAACTTGGATTAAATTTGGTTTTAGCAAATATTTAGGTGATTTTTTTCCGGATTCCTTAAAAATTTTGAAACTTTTTAAGCAAAAAATTGCAGTTTGGAAAATTTTTTTTTTTACATTTTCACAGCCTAATGCTAAAAAAAAAAAATTTTTAAAATCACTGGGGGGTTTTATAACTCACTACCACTGTATTATACCTTAAATGGTTATTCCCAATTGGGGTCTTAAGTTTAGACCTTAGGCCTCCTCAAACCTGAAATGGAAAAATAAAAAATTTGCATTAAAAATTTGGGGCCCCCAGAGTCCAGTAGGTGCTCCTGCTATTCTGGGGCTTAGGTTGGCCAAATAATGCTGGGGGCCACATAGGGGATCTCTAAAAACGGCAGCCCTGGGGAATATTACGTTCTTTTTTAATCGTTTTACGTGAAAAAGGATAATTTTAAAAAACCCTGAAAAAGTAAAATTTTTTGAAATTTCACCTCCACTTTGCTTTAATTGCTGGGAAATCCCTAAAGGGTTAAAACTTTAAACACTGTTGTAAAACTTTAAGGGGTCTTTTCCTTAGAAGGGGCATTTATGGGGTTTCTAACAAACAGGCCTCAAGCCCGTCAGAACTGGTGGCCCCTTAAAAAAAATGTATTTTGCAAATTTTCTTGAAATGTGAGAAAACTTACAAATTTCTAAGGTAAAAAAATGAATTTAAAAAAAAAAAAAAAAAAACGGACTTTAAAAAATTTAAAAAAATTCCCAAAACCTTTAAAAGGGACAATGGTAGATGTAGGATTATAAACAATTTTGTGGGGGAATAATTATCTTTTCTTGCAGGGCCAAGAAATTTTTTTGGGAAATTTAAAAAAATTCAGATTTAAAAAATTCATGAATTGTTATTTTTTCACAACCGGAATTGGTTAATGGATAAAATTTTTAAAAAAAACTTAAAGACAATGTTTTCCCCCAGAAAACCAATCTCTGAATCAAAATGGTTTAATTTTTTAAAAATGCCCCAAAAATTTTTACTCAAAAAAGTGGAAAAAAACTAGATTTAAAAAAATTGGGGCCCTTTGTCAGTTAATTAGCCCAAAAATGCGGGGTTCCTTTTCCAAAGGGGGTAAGGTTTGGTAATCAAACAAAACCTAACCCACACAAAATTAAGTAAAGATCGGTAGGTAAAAACCCTTTAAAGGGGCCATTTTTTTTTAAAGTTAAAAAAAAAGTTTTGGAGCGGGGAAAAAAACCCAATTTGGGTAAAACCCAGCCTAAAAGGGGCTCATTTGTCTAAAGAAGCTTTAAAAAATTTAATTTTAAAGGGCATGGTGGGGCAGATTTAGCAATGCAAAATAGAGTGTAAAACATGCCAAAAGTTGGCATTTTATATCACTTTCAACAAGGGTAGTGTCTTATGGTATGTTCACATGGAGTCTTGGGCGTGCCGCAAGATGCCAGGTGTTTTAGAAGTACGCTTGACCCATGTCCTTCAAAAAATGCTTTTCAGGGGGAGGGGGGGGGGGGGGGGGGGGGGACAGGAGGAGGGAGGGCCCTTCCCTTTCATCTACCCACTGTACCACTGAAGTATGCCCTGTCACTTCCCCCAGTGTGCAGTTTTGTGGGGAAACTAGGGTTTCTAGCCTTTGGGGAAAGCTATGATTACCGTAGTACGTCCCCCGGGGGGTGTTTTTGCCTTTGTATTTTTTTTCCGAAAGAAAATTGGGGGAACCCCGTGTCCAAATAGTAAAAAGGGTTGGCACAAAGGCAATTTTTTCAACGGTTTAACTGGGGGGGACGGAATTTACCCCGCATTTGGGTGGGGGGCCGGGGGGGGGGGCATTTGCCCCCATAACCATCATTGCAGGGCGTGTAACACCCTAGAAAGGTGGGACCCTTCCAATAATTCCCCCCCCCCCCCCACCACAACAGGAAGGGAACAAACAAGTTCCATAAACATTACCTAATAAAGGGCCTTTTCCCCCCCCCGAATTTCGCACTTGGGCGGAAATTACGGAACGAAATACGGCCCATTTTAAGCCATGTGAACATGGCCTTAGTGTGCTGTAAAACAGATAAGTTTTAACTATGCGAAGGAACTTCGACACAAATGTAAACATATCCTTAAAGTGTCAAAATTCAAAGATGTGCAAGTTAAGCTAAACAAAATGTCAAGTTTATCGAAGCTAGGCCACTGAAAAAAAAAAAAAAAAGCAAGCTGGTGCATCTTTAGACTGCCTAGTCCAAGCTTACAATAAGTTTTAAACAATTATATCTTCCTCTATTTTCACCTTCTGAAACAATTGGCTCTACAGTAAGATGATAATCTGTCTTCTTCCCTCCATCCTTAAATGTAGGAATATTCTTCTCCTGTCTGAACTTGTAGGCTGTCGGGTAAACCGTTTTAATCTGTCCAACGTTACGTTCCTCAAACTGCCTGTAAGATGGCAAGTGTTAGAATTTTTATTTTACTATTAAATTATACATGGTTACCAAGACCTTTACTACTTACTTCCGCATCATATCCTGGACACCCTGCTTCACTTTTGAAAAGGTGACAGTTTCAGATCGGTTGAAGAGCATCCCAACAATAGTGTCCATGCTGCGGAACATTTCTGCAAGCACTTTGTACTTGAATGGAAGCGAGAGCCCAGGCGGAACGTCTTGGGCAAGTGTGTGGAATCGCTCATAGGCCGGTGCCTTCTTACTGCAAAAGGATTTGTTGTTTTAAAAAAAAAAAAAAAGTTATACAATTTCTGAACCCCCAGATCACTAATAAGGAAAGTAACAGAAAAAGAACCTCATCTTTGGCCCCTCACCTTTCGCTGTTTGTCTCCTCTGTGAGCGCAACCTTCTGTTTCTCTGCCGATTTCGCCTCTCTGATTTTAGACTCTAATGCCTTTGCTTGTTTGAGCCTTGCTTCAAGTCAGTGATGGTAACTTTGCTTTCAACAGGTGCAGCGGGTACTTTTAGTCTCTGGCTGAGCTCCTGTATCCTCTGCAGGCGAGATTTAAGTTCAAGACTCTCCTGGATAAAAAAAAACAAGAACAAAAGTGGATCAATGATGCTTTGCTTAAAACACTAAGCACAGGTGTCTGGGCCAAATCTGGCATTCAAGGGCACAGCAAGAGAGGCTATTGTAATCATGTTTTATACTACAGTAGTACAGTAACATTGGGCCTTTTGATGTAACCATAATGCAGGCAGCCCTGATGTAGAACAAGTTACATGAGCAGATTATGATTTTATTGATAAATACACACCACAAGTCCACATACTTCTCCCCAAAACTAGCCAATGCCAATCTATACACACAGCTTGTTCTACTTTAAGTGTAAATATTGTTGCATGTTGCAGCACCAGTCTGACTTGTCCGCCAGAGGATCCTCTGGTGGGCCCCAGGTCTGACACATTGTTCCAAAGATGCACATACAGTTATAAACATGCTGCAAAGTTCAGGCCCACCAGAATCTAAGCAACTTCCCAGTGGGCCCTGAGCTCCATGGCATGTTTCTAACTGTATGCGCATACAGTGAAGATATGCTGGCTAACTAATGTGCACTACAGGCAAAACGATCCACAGGCCTGCGCGGCAGGAGTAGCATCTTAGCCACCATAAGGGGTGGGAGGCAGAGGCTTTTTTTTTTTTACTTTAACAATCAAAGGGTCTAAAATATACCTACAGAGGCGCATATATATTAATTTACATAGGGTCCAAGTACCTACAAAGGTCTATACCTACAAGGAATTTATATATCTACCAACAAAGGGCCTATACACCTACCTAGAAGGGAGTTCATCCATCTGCCTACCTACTACATTGGAGGATTTCACTAACTAAGGGAACACAAAAGTTGAATTCAGTACACAAATGGGAGCCCCATAGCTACTTGGAGGCACCAGGTGGGGGAGATTATTATTACCATCGAGGGCACTATGAATGAATGAGGGCACTACCCGTTTGATCAGAGGTGGGAAATTGTAGGGAAGTGTTGGAAGAGTGAGGAGTCCAAGACGTTTGTGTTAGAAGTGCTGCAGTGACGAGTTGAGGCCAGAAAGACATCTCCTTCGAGTCCCTAGATGTAACTTTAGTATCATTATGGGGCGATATGTGGTTTTAGTGGATTTATTGGCAGTGGGATTCAGGTTTTGCATAGTGGTGTAATTGGTAACTATATGACCATTATTAAGTGGCCAGGGGCACCGTACAGGTGGTGGAGACAGGGAGGCACAGTGGGCCCCTAAAATCAACTCCTCTAGTGGGCCATAGGCACCCGGGACCAACATTGAGTGGCACCACACAAAACCATACCACCACATGTGCTTACACCAGCAATACATGTCAACTAGTATAGCCAACGCTTCACATAACTAGAAGCTTTAATTGCTGCAGAGTAAGCAGTATACTTGGCTCCTTTACCATAGGATAAGGAGGATATCTGACATACCTTCACCTCTGACACAGCAGGACTAGTGTTTAATACACCGCTTTTTGGAGATAGTGTCACATTGACAAAGTCCTTTATCTTCTTCCCAAGGGATGGAGGAGTCTCACACTGGACTTCTGCTTTGGAGCATGGGCTCAAGCACTGAGGAAAAGAAAAAATTTTTTTTAAAAAGTTACTTTTTTTTTGGTTTTAAAATCAAAAAAAAAATAAAGGGGAAACTGTTTTTAAAGGGGTTTTGTTTTTTCAGGAGGGGACTTGCTTCTTAAAACCCCAATTTGTTCCTTTGCTGCCACACCCCCCGGGGACCTCACTTTGAAAATTTAAACCCAAAAGGGGTCTCAGTTTTTGCCCCTCCCCCTTTGGAACAAACAGGCTTTAACCACAAAGGCCGGGAAATTAAACTGCAACACATGTGATGGGTTTGAACAAGATCACTGGGGGGGCGGGGAAAGGAGGGGAAATTTAAATTACCCACCTTCCCCCCGGGGGGGGAAATCCCCATAGCGAGGTCAAGCCTTTTTGCTGGGTCACATTTTTAGGAAATTTTTCAAAAAAAATCCAATGTTTTTTTTTGAACACTCTAAAGCGGGGACCACTGGATAAACCGATATGTTTTTGGCTTTTTTGAAAAAAAACCCCCTTTAATGGGACAGGAGAGACCTAGAATACACAAGCCATCCACTTGGTGGGCGACCCTTTGGGAGTTAAGACATTTTTTGGGGGGTTTTTTCCAGACACCCAATAGACAGGCTGGGCGGGCGAAAGGAAAAAGTTAAAATTACATTTGGGACGAAACCCTCCCACAACTTTTTTTTTCCCAGGGGCGGGCAGAGCTCGGGGCCCCCGCCAGGAAATTTAACATTCTTTGGGCTGTGACCACATGGCCGATTCCAGTGTATGAAAAAATAAAGCCCCGGGATAAATTTCAAGGTCAAACCCAGACTAAAAAACCCATTTCTGAAAAATGCTTTAAAAACCCGTTTAGACAGTATTTACCGAATGAAAAAGAACTTTTCAGCTCTGAACAAAGGGTGGAGAAAGGGTTTCTGTTTACCCTGAAACATTTGTTTTTGGCCCCAAAAAACCACTGAGAAAGTTTTTGCCCCGAAATCCTTTTTTTATCCCCGGTTTTTTGGGGGGAAGACTGGAGCTTCTCGGCCCGAAATTTTGATTCCCCAAAACATTTTACCCCCAGTGCCGGGGACCATGTATCGTCCCTTTTGGGGGTTTTTCCCCTCAAAACAAGCCCGGTTCGTGTGCGATTAATGCAGGTAAATGGGTTCTTTCAGGGGGGACAAAAAATTTGGGATACAATTTTAAAACCATAAAAACATAGCATTTTCACCACCCTTAAAATTGGGTGGCAATGGGGCCACCCCCATCCCGCTGCCGGGCATGTAAACCCCAAAACCCCCAAACCAAAAACCCCGTTTTAACCCCCAATGCAAAAAAAGGTTTGCGGATACAGAGAACCCGTCGCTTGGCTGTTCTCTTCCATCACCCAGGGCTATTTTGCAACTTGGCGCCTTTTCTAATTAAGGGCCATTTTTACTATTTGGCTTTTTGGGGGAGGCTTGTTTAGGCCAACCAGTGACCCTGTCCTATAATGTCCTGACTAGTATTTAAAGACAGCTTTAACTAAAGCGGGTTTGGGTTTTTAAACCCCTTTTAACGAACAATTTTTTTAAATTTTCACAGTCAAAAAAATTTTTTTTTTTTTTTTTTAAGCTACGTAGATTTGGGAAGGGCTTTTTTTTGTAAAAAAAAGGGGTTTTCCCCCAGGGATCTCATTTCAAAACCCCTGCATCCGCTTTTGGGTTTTCGGGAAGGGGGGCGTTTTTTTTTTGGTTTTTTGTTTGAATTGTATTCAATGTAACCCACAGGATACATCAACATGCCGGGTCCTCTCTGAAAGTCAAGAAAAACCCTGTTTATGCATGGAGCTGTGAGAAGCAAAAAGAAAGCTCGTTTTTCTAGTTTAAAAACCCTGCGGGAAAACCAAAAACCGTGGATTTTATTTCTCCATCAATGCACAGCATGATTGAGGTTTTTTTTTTAATGTATTTGCTTGTTTGACCCAATTACTAAGGCGTACAGGGGGCAGGAGTACAAAGACCGCTCCCCGGGGTTTTTAACACTCGTACCCGCCCTTTTAGAGGAGAAGGTTTTTATGTCCCGAGCATGTGCGACCCAGGACTGAGGTTTGGGTCTCAGGGCCCCGGTCGTATACCCTGGAGATGGGGCTTGGGAAAAAAATGGATCACTAAAGGGGCAGCTAAGACAAAAAAAGGGACAGAATCTTTAAAAATGAGAATGGTGAAAAGTTTGTTATTTTTAAATTTTAAAAAATTCCCACCCTCAATTTTTACTTCGTGGGCAAAAAACCCCCTTTTTAAATTCTGCCCATAACACACTCGCCATGTTTTCGGAGTTTTTTTTACGTGCTCAGTCTTCGATTTAAAGTGTGTTCTCTATCCTACAAGTTGATAATCCAGCAATACCAAACGTAGGGTTTTTGTTAAGTTTTGGTACCGTAAAAACAAAAAAAACAATCCAAACTTTCTTTTTTTTTTTTTATCGGTACCAATTTGGAATACTTGCAACTTTTTTGATCACTCATTCCAATTTTTGGGTATAAAAAAAACCAAAAACCCTTCCTGAAATTTTTGGCTTTTGGGAATTTCTGGGCTACTGTGTTCAGGGGCCCAAATGATATTTTAAATTTTTAAAAAATAGATTTTTTGGGCAACTGTACCAATTGTGAATTCATTTTTTTTTTATTTGTAAAATGAAAAAGGGGGAGGGGTGACTAACTTTTTTAATGCAACTTTGAGTCCCCCTATGGGTTTTGATCATTTATACAGCCTCGTTCATTGTAATATAATGTAATAGGGTGTACAAAAAATTTTTTTTTTTTCCCCGCAGAGGACTTTCTCAAATGTGAGGACATAGAAAGCATGGTGGTGCTAGGGGCTCCATTTTGTGCACCAGCACGATAAATACGCTCAGCTAAGATCACATCAGCATTAAGGGCATGTTCACATGGAATTTTTTTGAAATGTAAATTCAAGCTTCAAAAAAAAAATGCCCAATTGGAGGCAAATTCTGAAAAATCTTATCCCCATTGTTTCCTATGGGGTTTTTTTACGAACAGAAAACACTTCAAGAATTAACATCACATTTGTAATCACATCCAAAAAATGGTTCGCAACCGCGCTTGTCAGATACACTTCATGTTAACAACAAGGCGTATTTTACATTATAGTCCACGAAGGAAGATTTGAAGCTTGTATAAGGGGTGCTGAGCCGGGTTTTCCGCGCATTAAAAATACTACCTAAGCAACACCTGTGAACTAGCCTGGCTTTTCAACTGCTTAATTGCAGGGGTGTAATTTCCCCTGCAATTACGCCTGTGGTTTGGGGGGGGGGGCCCACCCCTGACTCATTACTGCGGCGAAAAATACGCCTTGTAATTGACATGTCCCTTTTTCCCCCCGCGGGGATTTCCGAGCGGGGGAGGAGACGAATCCTTTTTTTCTCTATGTTTTCCCTAATGACTGGGACATATTTCAGCCCCGAAAATTCACGGAACGGGCGATTACAGGCTGAAAACGCCCCCAATAACCGTTAACAAGCCAAAATTTCATTCCCCCCCGGCCCCAAAGGACAAATACTGGTGGTTTACCAAGGGTATTTGTCCTGTGTAGTGCCGTCCCCTTGGCCCCCCGGGGGGGCTTTTCTCCAGAGACCGTCAGTGGGGATGCTGCACAGGTTTTCCATGAGCCTTTTTGTGATTTTGCAGCCGGGTTTTTTTCGAAGGTCTGCAAAAAAAATCTAAAAACCACCGAAAACCGGGGTGCCGTGGGGGACTGGCCAAAAGGGTTTTTGCTAAAGGTACCGGGGTTCTCCAGAGGACAGTTTTTTAAAAGAAAAAAAGATGCACTTTTTTCCATTCAAATGCCTGTCATGACAAACCAAAAGCCCCACGTTTTTAAAAGGGTCTGTCGGGGTCCCATCGGCTGCTATAACATGATGGTGATCATTTCACAGGCCATCTGACGAGGTCTTCAGGGGTCATATCCTTTAATCACCAGTCAAAATATGATTTCAATGTTTTTGTGGCAAAACAACAAGGGCACTGCAGCACTCACAAGCCATCTGCCTGGAGCAGGCAGTAATTAGGGAGAGCAGCAGCCATGGCTGGGAAAATAGGAGAGAAGCTTTCCTTATTACAGCAGCCCCATCTCCATTTTAGTGTAAAAGCCATAGGCTAACCCCCGGCCACAACACTTATAAGTGCTGCAAGGAGCGGAGGGAGGTCCGGGTGAAGAGCCCTGGGGAATGGAGAGAGCGCACGTGCCTGATAGAACCAATCAGACCGGGGCCGGCATTCCTCACAGGGGCTCTGCAGAATGAGAGACCCTGATTGGCTGCCCCGGGCACTAGCTATACCTACTCTTTGGGGCTGTCCGCTGCGGGGCACCTCCTGGGATCCCTTCTGGTAGTTTTTTGTTCTTCGGGCGTTTTTTGCCTGCACCTCCCCGGCGAAGAGTGTCGGAATCACAGCCATGCCGGGCCCGCTTCTTGCTGCCGGGCAGGAGAGAGGAGGCAGGCGGCTCGGTGTGCGCTGCTCGCTCCGGAGTGCTGGGGGGCCCAAAAAACTCCCCTTTTAACTTTGCTGGGGTCACCGTGCGGGGGGCTCCCTCCTGCCCCTTCCTCCGTTTGGTCTCCAGAGGCCCTCCCGCCGCGGGTCGCTTACGCTGGCCGAAGAAATCGGGGGACTCCCTCTTGGGGCCTGCCACAGCCTTTTTTGCGTGTAACCCTCCACTGCTTAGGGAAACCCGCGAAAAGACCCTTTTACTGAGTCAGGGGGGGGGGGGTTTCCACGTCCTTAGTCCTGATTTGGGGGCGGGGGGGGCCGGGGAAGATCAGTGGGAAATCGATTTCGCGGCAAAAATAGATCACGTGGTCGGAATGTTCCACTCAGTCACTTTTTCGGGGGGGGGGGGGGGGGGGGGAAAAATTTTTTATGCAAAATGTTTGGTTACCATCGCTACGTCTTTGGGTAGGGAAAAGTAAAAAACACGAAGGGAC
>JAODAL010035350.1:0-43054 GCA_025379985.1 Phyllomedusa bahiana | reverse complement strand
TAAAACTGTACCACAAGTACTTTTAAAGTTTATATGTACCTGGACTTATGTCGGAATAAATTTATGGAATAAGGCATATTTATATTGATGGGTCTCCACATTGTTGAGCAATAACAGGTCAATGACTTCTATTAAAATCAGCTGGTAAGCTATAAGTAGAGATGGGCGAAGTTCTCAAAAATTCGATTCGGTGACTTCAACGAATTTCCCGACCAAATTTGTTTCGGTTGATTGTTCTGGATGAATCGCGTTAAAAAACAGCTATTTTCCGGGTGCACAGAGCCTGGAGGGTGCTGTAAAAAATTTGTCCCAGCTTTAAATATGCAGGGGGAGTTGGTTTGGTTTTTCATACAATTTGGTTTTAGTTGACACGCAATGACTGCCGCCGCTTTTTGAATCACTTCACTATAAAACCCCCCTGGGATTAAGAGGGAAAAAATTGCCCAAAAAAACTCAAGCGGAAATGTACCCTGTAAAGTAGGCAGCGAAAGTGGAAAAAAACAAGCTGGGGGTAGGTGGCAACATCAGTGACAGAGTGTGGAGGTGCGAGCAGCCGCAGAAGCATGGGTTAGAGAGGGCAAAATGACTTTTGGGAGGGGCAAAAACAGGAGTAGGTCACGAGTGGCAACAATGACACAGTGTGGAGGTCACGGCGCAGCACAGCAGCGATGAGGTAAACCCAGTGGCACAATGACATTTGGAGGTGGGAAAACAGTAGTGGGCCCCACAGAGTGCCACAATGACAGAGGTGGAGGTCACGGCAGCACGCGAGGTCGGGGAGAGTGGCACAATGAACAGTGTGGAGGGCACGGAGCAGCTCGCAGCAGCATGGGGTCAGAAGTGGCACAATCCCTGGGCAGGAAGCACTTCACCCAGTGGGCCGAAAAGGGGCATGTACTGGCTTGACCGTAGTTAAGCTCCGACGTCCAAGCTGCCTTTGCCCCTTGGACAAAAAAATAAGCTAGGACTGGCCCCCCTTCTGTTTTCAATTTATGAAGTGCTGGTACTGCCTTTTTGGAAAAGAAATTACGGTTGGAACTCTCCACCCGGGCTGGCACAACCCATTAGTTTCGAACGGTGCACAGTCCACCATTTGGAAAAGGGAGGGATGCGTATCAAAAACGGGGAAAGGAGTACGGTCGCTTCTGCACCTTAGGAGGGTTTTTTTGGGACGCATACTGTTGTTTTTTTGCAATCGCTCGCTGAAGATGCGGGCGCCAGGGGAAGGAGGAGCGGAGCTCTGGACGGGGGAGTTTTGGCAAAGGAACAGCTCCCTTCTGCAAGAGGGGTGGTTGAGGCGCAATGGACTCCAGGGCCCCTGCTTGCTTTGCCTGGCGGGGATGGTGAGGTTTTACGGCCTGGAGGGACGCGGCTTGTTGGGGGCGTTGAACGTTAGCTCCCGGCCACGCTTCACTTTCTGCCTAAGATTCTAATTATACCCCATATTGGTTCCCCGGTTGTTTAGAAAAGGGAAGCACACCCAAAGGTGATTTTAGAAACGTGATGGTTTCTAGCCGCGTTTGTTCGCTGACCCCGAGCCCGTTTTCTTTTGGTGCGGGGGTTTTTTTTTCCCCCGGGGCCCTTTGGGCCCGACCTCACACGTGCTACCCTGCTGATCACGGCCCCCAAAACCCCACTTGTGGCTGCCCCCTTTCCCCGAGTGCAAGCTGGAACCCTCTTCTCCTGACGTGATGAAACCCTTGTTCCCCCGGCCCCCAAGGCGGTCGGCTAATTTTAATCATCTTTTGTTTTTCATCGCCCATGCTGCCCCCAATCGGTTTTGGTATGCAGAGGTGACCCCTCCAAAACATGCCCTCCCATGCCACTTCCACATCTAAAATTTTGCCGCCTACTGAAAAAAGGGGTATTGGCCCCTTTTTCTTCGCTGCCAATAGTGCTGATGTTTCCTTTTTAAATTTTTCATCCGTTTATAGTGGCGCTGAGCCCAGACCACATAGTAGATCTGGCTGGGGGAAACCGGATGGGAAGAGGGGGGTTGGGACGGGGTGAGGGCCGCGACTCGCTAGGGGCCATGCCAACTAAGGGTTGTGTCTGACGTTCCCACCGACCTTGGGGGGGTTGTCAGATGTCATTGGGAGGAAGGGGATGACCTAGTCAACCAAATCAAGAACCATTGGGTTGTGAACAACACACGGGCTAGGGGACACCCCGGGCAGTTGTGGTCTCACTAGTGCCCCCTGCATCGACGTCCCTGCTGTGCTAACGGGGCATGCTCCAGGAATTTTGTCCCAATGCCACTCGCAGGTGAAGAGCCTGCCCCCCCTGTCGCATCATTTGTTCTAAATTTAAGACGGAAATTTTTTTTTTTTAAAAATTTTAAAACCCTGAATTTATCCAAATTAAACCACAAAACTTTTCCCATAAAATTCCCCCATCAAACAAAAAAAAAACTTTATTTTTTTAAAAAGTAAAATTTAAAAAAAAATAAAAACAAAAAACAATTAACATTTTATTTTCTAAAATTTCCCTTTTCAAAAAAAAAATTTTTTTTACAATCCAAAATAAAAAAATACAAAACCCTTATTAAACCCAAAAAAATTCCCCTTTTCCCGGATTTAAAAAAGGGGTTTTTTAAAAAAAAAAAAAAAAAAAATTTAAAACCTTTTTAAAAATTTTCACCCAAAAAATTTTTTTAAAAAAAAATCTTTTTTAAATACAAAACCCAAAAAAATTAGAACCCCTTATTAAATTCCAAAAAAATCCCAACCCTTCCAGTTTTAGGTGTTAAAAGGGTGTATTTTGGAAAAAAAAAAAAAACTTGTAATTTCCTCGGGAGAATTTGAAAGAAAAATTTTTTTTTGGCGGTGAAAAAAAATTTTTTTTCGCCTGCCGTCTTGTTTCCCCGGGATGTTTCGCAAAAAAAAAGCTTTAAAATTCCTTTTGGGGTTAAAAGGTGTTTTTAAAACCAAAAAACAAAAACTTGTTTTAACCCTTTTTTAAAATTTTAATAAAAAATAAAAAAGGGTAAAGGTTTATGAGTTTTTTTTCTTTTTTTTTTGGTATTTGCAAAATGTTCAAAAAAGGAGGGGGTTTAAAAAAATTTTTACGGGGGGGGGAAAAACCGGGGCTTTTGGCCCTTTTTTTCCATTTTTAATAAAAACCCCAAAATTAAATTTTTAAAAAATTTTTTTACTTTTTCCCAAAAAAAACCTTCTTTCATTTTCGGCCCAAAATTTTTTTTTAAATTTCCCCAAAAAAACCCCCCAAATTTTGGGGGTAAAAATGTTTTAAAAAATTATTTTTTTTAAAAGGGGAAAAAAAATTTTTTTAGCACTAAATTCTTTTTTTAATTAAAACAGAAATTTAAATTTTTCCCCTTTTAAAAAAGGTATTACCCCCAAAAAAAAAAGGGGGGAAAAATTTTAAAAAAAACGTTTTTGAAAAAGAAAAATAATAATTTGAAAATTTTTTGTTTTTGCCCAAAAACCTTTTTAAAAAAAAGGGAAAAATGTAAAAAAATTTTTTGGAAAAAAAAACAACTTTTGTCCCCGCAATAAAAATTAATAAAAGAAATGTGTTTTTTTCCTTTTTGGGGGGGTTAACCCCAAACTAAAATTTTCGGCAAAAAAAAACCCGATTAAACAACAAAACCCCTTGAAAAAAAGTGGCAAAAAAACCCAAAAATTTTTAGAAGGTTTTTGGGGTTTTTTTTTGAGTTAGAAAGAGGTTACGAGCTTGGAAAGGGTTTTTTTTTTACCTTTTTTTATTTGGTTGTTACGTAATTTTTTTGGGTGAGTTTTCCTAAAGGCTATCCTTTGCTTGGGGTTTTTTTCCTAAAAAATGGGACTTTCTTTTGGTTTTTTGGTAACCAATTTTTTTTCCCCATTATGTCCCGAAAAGGGTAGTGAGGAAAAGAATAGCTAAAGCAAAACCCTGATAAGGAAAAAACCCAAAGGGTTTTTACTAAGGTTTCAGTTTGGTTTTTGGCGCATGGGTTTTTTAATTCAGGGGCGGGGCTTCTTGTCTGCCCTCTTCTCCTCCCCCTTCCCCCCCCTATCAGTACACAGAAGCTCTCCTCCTCTGACTGCAGTAACTTCTATACAGCAGGGGGAGGGCGAGGGGGTTTGTGCCAGATTTAAACCCCTTGTGTGCCTGCCTTGGTCTGCTGGCGGCTGCTCACTGCTGGATCAGCTGTACTGTGCTGCTGTGGCTGAGCTCTTGCTGCTCCTCTCCACAGAGTCGGGAGCCCAGAGGGGGGAGGGGCTGATCTATGAGTGTGGAGAGGTCTGTGAAGCTGTTTTATGCTAATAGCAGAGCAGGGGGGATGCAAAGTGTTCCTTACCCCCCTGCTTAGCATACAAATCTCCATGGACATCTCAATCAACAACAAACAAACCCTGTTCTGTGCTGTTCTCCCATCAGGACACAGGGCAGCTGTGATGTGTGTTACTATAATCACGATGTGTCACTAATGCAGCAGAGCACGGAGGGATATGAACCGTTTGCATGCCCCCCTGATCTGTTCCATTAGCATAGTCAAAGCTCCACAGACACATGATGATTTTAAAACAACTTCACTGCTGTCACATCCTACTGACAAGATCAGCCTCACCTCTGCTCTACTAAAATCTGTGTAGAGAGCAGGAGGGAGCAGGCACACACAGGGTTAATCCACTCAGCACAGCTGCACAGACACAGAAGCCAGAGCCTTCCCCCTCCCCTACAGAAGCATCACAATTGCCCTCATACTGTGCGGGAGGGGCTCTGTGCTCTGACATGTATTGAGAAGCTGATGACATCACCAGCACTGGCAGCCAGTGAGAGAAAAATCAACAGGTCGGTGGCTATAGTGATTTCAGAAGCTGATGCACTCCTACTACCAGGGAAAACTCAAAACCAGTAGGACATTTGTAATGAACATATATTGCAAAGTGCTTGTTTTTTAAAGATCTTTTAATTAAAACCCAATCATTGTAGCGAGACAACCTCTTTAAGTGCGGATTTATTTGACAATGCTATATTAAATCCTCATCAGGTACTATAGGACTCTTTTCTGGCTGCCAGATTTGAGCATTAAATACTCTGAAGAAACTATTGCATATTACAGAATAAGGGACACAGTGCTGGAACCAGCATGTCTGTCACTAGCTTGTTCTGTCTTCAACAAGGGTGGCATAAACTATGTGACTGGTTCCCTTTAACTACAGCTCCATTAATAGCACAGTTGCGGTGCTGGGAGCCACAAACACCTTTTGTAGGCTGCAACGTGTTTTGGCATTGCTGCCGGCAAAGAACACAATCTTATCATAATGGGACTAGTTATCATCCTTAAAGGGGTTTTCTCACCACAATGAGTAGCTTTTAATATCTAGGGAAAGGTAAATGAAGACTATTTACAAATACGTTGCTGTTTTGATTTTGCTTTATTTAGGAGATAAAGGAGATTTTTATCTACTCCTTGTGTACATAAGTTTCTCTAGTTTACCGACCACCTCTCTCTGCTCTAATTGCTTTAAGCTGTCATCCAACCATGGTTAGGGTCAATCTGCTGAGTCTTATCTGCTGAGTCTTATCTAAGTTAATAAACGGATTTTAAATTCGACCTCAGAAGACCACAGCTCAGAATTTCTATTGAGGTCTATGGGGATGATTTACAAACCAGTGAGGTGTGGAGCTCTGTAGCCTTGTTCACTACAGCTTCTAAATCTCCAGCAGTTATCTCACTGTAACAGAAACAGCATAGATAATATGTCAATCATTGCTATAGAACCACGCACAGCCTTACCAGGAAGTATGGGTCTGAAGATCGCTGTGTCTATCTGAAACAACATGTTGAGACAACTGCTATAATGAATCTAAGCAAAAAACAAGTAACATATTTTTGCTGCATTAAAATGGTCCAATAATTCTGACCAGAATGTATCAACATATTAGCTAATTAATATGAGATGATTGAATCCTCTTTCAGTGAGACATCTTATTTATTTAGCTGACTGAGATCTATCCATATGGAACAGCCTAGTAAGATAGCATCAGTAAATGAAAAATGATTGTATAAATTTATTTTTGCAGTTGGAAAGATGAAAAGATGAGACCCCATCACTTCTATTCAGTTTTCCAATGATGTTAACACTTTCCATGTAACTTCAGAAGTAAAACCATCATGTAATATTTCAATAGACAATAGGTGAGTACATGTTGGAGAATAAAGGGGTTGTCTGCATTATTTTTTTTAATTAATATTAATATAATTAAATATAAAAATATACTCACCTTTCTACTTGTCACCATTTCAGCACTGACACTGCCTGCGGTGTTCCCCGCTATCTGTTTACATCGAATAATTGAAAATGGTGCAACCTATGCAATGAACCTGCGGCTTCAGTGGACACCTGCCATTCCCTTTGCATTTCTGCTCAGTAATGAATGGCTCAAAAGGGGTCATGTCAAGAGGATGGAAACCTCTAAAGAAGCATTTATGCTATCTACAATATATGAAAAAAACTTTGAGATTCTTAGTTCACATGTTTTGATCAAAAAATGTTAAGCTACCCCCGGTTTACAACGTGATCTTTATTTTTACCTCTCACTAGAGTCAAATTCAGACTTCTCATTGGGTCAACAGACCTCCATAATCCAGAGAGAAAAATAAAAAGCACCAGCCTTGCAAGCATACTGCACTGATATAACAAACCTGTGGAAGTGGGCGGGGTGCAAGAGACCAAAATGGAGGCATCCATTCCTCCTGTATAAATTAAAAGCAATATATGCTAAATACAACGTATAGTTTTGTGCAGAACTATATGTTGTATTTAGCATATATTGCTTTTAATTTATACAGGGAAGAATGGATGCCTCCATCTTGGTCTCTTGTCTTCGCCCACTTCCACAGGTTGTTATATCAGTGCAGTATTCTTGCAAGGTTGGTGCTTTTTTTATTTTTCTCTCTGGATTATGGAGGTCTGTTAACCTAATGAGAAGTCTGAATTTGACTCTAGTGAGAGGTTAAAAATAGAGTAGGACCACCCGCCTTGAGATCTCGTTGGAGCCGGGGGTGGCTTAAGCATTTTTTTATCAAAACATGTGAACTAAGAATCTCAATGTCAAGAGGATGACATGTGACCACTGAACCCACTGATTGGCTCCAGCAGTCATGTGCCTTTTGCAGGTAATGGATGTATAAAGATAAGAGCCCAGAGCTCCAGATGAAGGAGGAGCTTAGGCAATGAGCCAATGTTATAAACATTTGGGAACATGGGATTCTACATGGTCTAAAGCAGTCCTACACAACTTGGCTGAAGGTGCAGCTCAGGAATGCCCCTGGATCACCTGTTAATGCCCCAAGACTACCCCAAATGACCAGGAACACCTTTGGGCCACACAGGATTGACCATTCTAGAGTGAGTTTGGTGTAGGCCACATCCATTTGTGAGCTGCCAGAAAACCTTTTGCTGGCCGTATGCTTTATGTCATGCAGGTCTGCTCTAATGTGTATGGAGAATTTGAGGTATATTGATACTACCAGTCACTGAGAGAGGCAGAGGTTTCCAAACTGTAAATTTGTTAAATTAAATACTAAAGAACATGATAACAACACCAAACACACCCGCAAGATGACCACTGCCGTGTTAAAGAAATTGAGGAAATAAACCTACAATGAACAATGATTGGCAGAATGAATGTACAAGGATGTATAACCAAAAAAACAACACAACACCGAAAAACTATCCAGACCCAGAAAAAATAAAATCAATATATTTTATTAGATCCTGACATAGAAGACAAACACACAACAGCATAAAAGAAAAAAATGTGCCAGTGACAAAACCACACCCAAATGGAAAAATCCCCAAACCTAAACCTACTGAGACATTACAAAATCATAAGGACATAATGGTGGTGATAACAGAATCAAGCTAAACATTAGGCATACATAAATATCAAGAATGATATATACATATCTACATCACCAGATAGAGTAGGTAAGGATGGAGAACCCCGACGTGTGTTTCACTTCCGCTTTCTCAAGGGGAATGGCAGTGTATGTCAAAATTCACACTATATGCTAAAAGCTAATCAATCAGAGGGGATACAAATGATTGATCTGTGCCAGCACCAATCAACAGGATTTCATGTCCCACATGTAAATAAATAGATATATTTTAAAGGGGTTTTGCCACGATCTCATTTCATACCTCCTGTATCCAGCTCTTCAGCTCTGTGTGCTCAGAAAGGGGCGTATGTGATTTGTTTGAAATGCATATCATATGACCCAGCAGGGGTGAACATCACTAGGGCCCTTTTCCCCTCGCAGTCAAAAAAGGTCGTTTATGTAAAGCATTGTGGGTAGCTGAGAAGTAAAGCTTTTGCATCCAGGCACAAGGGACCTAGGTTCAAATCCCTGCAGGAACCATTTTTTTTTCTCTCTATCAATGCACAAACCTCATTGAGGTTTCTTTTTCATGTATTTGCGCTGTTTGACTAATTACTAAGGAGTACAGAAAAAAAAAAAAAAATAGAAGTAGAGTGACAGCAACTGGGTTTGAACACTCAGTAGCTTTCCTGAAAGGAGAAGTGACGTCTAAGCAGTTGACCAGAATGAGGAGCTCTCAGCCCTGGTCGTATCCCCTGGAGACGAGCTGTAAACAATGGATCACTAAGGGAGCAGCTAAAACAAAAAAGGTTTTCAAATTTTTAATAATAATAAATGGTGAAAAAAGTTTGTTATTTCATTTGCAAGCTTCCAACATCAATTTTACTTCGTGGCAAAACCAAATTTAACACCATACAAGTAAAAATTTCCCTGCCCAAAGAGTAATATACATTAAAAAGAACACTCATATAATTGATAAATAATACAAAAACATGTATCTAAAACTCAGCATTAAGCCTTCAGCAAACCATGAGTGAAGACAGAGTGAAAATTAGGCTTGAATACGGACCGTGAACACAAATGAAGCGTGTGAAGTGCCGATGGTGTTATTGAAGACCCAGATTAAAGGGAAATTATAATAAATAAATGTGAAAAAGGAAAAAAATAAGCAGTAGTGCAGCAAGTGAAGTGAAGCCAAGTGAACTATAAACAATTTTATAAATATATAAATGAAACTCTCTGGGCAATAATGAAATAAATATATACAGAACATGATTAGTATATGCATAAAAAATATTTACGTATAAATATTAAAACCATTCTGATGAAGAAATAAGAACACAAAGGCCACAACTGATTATATATCATACGACACCATGAATAATTACTGAAAAAAAGTATTAATTGAAACAATGATAGGCTTAATATATGAGTGGAGATGCATATGTAAATACATACCTTGAGAAAAACATTAGTAGTGCATAAAAAAATGCAGTGTGCATTAACACACAAAGGCATAAAAAAGCAAATGATGAAACTAGTGAAAT
Organism: Phyllomedusa bahiana; assembly: GCA_025379985.1. NCBI lineage: Eukaryota > Metazoa > Chordata > Amphibia > Anura > Hylidae > Phyllomedusa > Phyllomedusa bahiana. Next base: position 33,673 of record JAODAL010035350.1, on the reverse strand, counting down.
ATATGAATAAGTATGGGCGAATCGAATCTTAACGAAAAGTGGAATCGTTTAGAATTTCCGAAAACGTGTCGAACGAATCGAATTTGGGGTACTTTCGGGTGAACGAATGTGCTTTTGATTGATAAAATGGCTGCGAGCACATGGCGCTACATGGGGCAAAGCACTCTGGGAGGAAGAAGGGCAGTAGCCTGCATGACATGTGCGAGGTGAAGCAATCAGAGACCGTCGGATTCTGTGACGTCACCGCAGCTATTAAGTCCGGTGCGTGAAAACCAGGGAGCTCACACTCCTCTCACAGTGCTCATCAGGGAAGGTGCTGCCGCGTCTATAGCTCCTTACTGAAGAATGATATTTTATATACTATTTCGTGGGTGTCCTCAGCATGTCTCAGAGACTGTTCTCTTAATGTTCTATTTCTAATTTTTTTGGGTATTGGATCTGAAATCCATGTGCGTCCACTGCAGCCTTGCATATACAATCAATATCCAAGTGGATCTAAGCCAGTTTTCCTGTGTATTCATTTATAGAAACAGGGTTTTACAATAAAATACCACTTCATTTTTGCTGCTCAATCTATTGTTGCAATTTACATCTAGGGTTAATTAAGCTTGTTTTCTGGATTCTGACCCAAAATCCGTCTTTTGTCAACGCCAAAATATATAAAAGATTTTCCGTGTAGCCAATCACAAGCTAAGGTTGACATTACAACTGGTATCTCTTGTTGTGTGGCATAGAAAACACTGCAATTGTAACACGCTTACAAAGCCAACTTAGTTTGTGCGCTCAATCTTTTGGCCAATTTACATCCATTAATTAAGCGTATGTTTTGCTAAGTGTGCTGACCCCAAAACCGTCTTTTTCACGCCAAAATAATAATTGTTTCCTAGTAGCCTTAAATCACAAGCAAAGGTTAATTACAACTGAATTCTTGTTTTATGTGGTGCATAGAAAACAGCGCATGTAACACGCTACAAAGCCTACCTAGTTTAGATGCCGGCTTCAGCTGTTGGCGCATATACATCCAGGGTTAATTAAGCGTTGTTTTGCTGTAGTGCTGACAAAAGATAAACCGCGTACCCTGTCCTTTCAACGCCAAAATTAATAAATTTTTCTGTAGCCGATTCACCAAGGCAAAGGTTAATTACAACTGTCTCTCTTGTTTGTGTGGCTAGAAAACACGCAGATTAGTAACATCTACAAACTACTAGTTTGTGCGCTCAATTCTTTTGGCGAAATTTACATCAGGGGTTAATTAAAGCATTGTTTTGCTGGTGTAGCTTACAAAAATAAACCTCTTTTTTCACTCCAAAAATATACATTTTTCCTGTAGCCTAATTCAAGTCCAAGGTTAAAATAAGCCTTTTTGTTGCTTTTACATTTAGTAAAACACACAGTAGTTTTATAACGACACATAACAAGTAAGATTTGTTCCTGGCCATTTGTGGAGCGCAATTTATATCCAAGGGTTAACTCCAAGCTTGTATTACTGGGTCATTTGAGTCAAAAACAGGTGTATATTTATCCGATAATACAGTACTTCATCAACACAGTGTCTGTACATTTTTCGAACAGAACAGTATGGCAGACGGAAGTAGTCGCAGGCTCTGCACCTGCGAGTGTCAGTTGGCACAAACATCCTGAACAGGCCCAGGTTGCAGCACAGCAAGGGGACGTCGCAGCAGGGGTCACTCGGTAGCCGACTAACTTGCCCTGTCATCTACCCGTGGTGTTGTACAGCAACCCAAGTCTTGATTTGGTTAATAGTCATGCCTCTTCCTCCCCCAGATGACATCTAACAACCCGCAGCCCAAGAGTCGGTGAACGTCAGACACAACCCTTAGTTTGGCATGGCCCAGGACGGTCAGCGCCCTCACCTGTCCTCACCCGCCTCTGTCCCATCCGTTGTTCTCTCAGCCAGAGATCACTATGTGGGTCTGGCTCAGCGCCACTTATATTAGCAGGATAACAATTTGAGGAGGCAGTCACAGCTACTTGGCAGCCGAATAAATGGGGCCCAATACCCCTGCATCTTGCAGTAGGCGCAAAGTATAATGTGGGAGGAGATGCATGGGGAGGTCATGTGTGAGAGCCAGCCCTAGTCATACCAAACCGGTATGAGTGACAGCAGGGACGATGAACACAAAAAGATGATATGTACCGACCGCACTTGGAGCCGGGGGGCAAGGCTTCATCATCGTCGGAAAAAGGGGGCTCAGCTTGCGGTCGGGCAGCGCGCAGCCACAAGTGGTCTTGGCCGTGATTCACGGGATCACATGTAGTGGGGAGCCAAGCGCCAGGGGAAAAAAACCCCTTCGCAGTCCAAAAATACGCACAGGCTCAGCGAGGCAGCGGCGCGAATCACTCAGCAGCGGGCGGTAAAATCCGATACCGGCGGTGGGGCTTTTTTTCGGGTATAAAAGGAAAATTGGGGCCAAAAGTGAACGGGGCCAGGAGAAAACTTTGGCACCAGGGCCCCTGCGTCAACACAGCAGCTCCCATCCGGGGGCCTGGAGAAACGGGCCAGATGTGGTGGTCCATCCTGCCCCGCCGCAGCAACACAGCAGCAGCCCCAGGGGACGCATGCCCTTTCACCAGTCAAAGGGTCCCCACCCGCAGAAGGGAGCTGTTTCTCTTTTTCATCATCCCCCCCGGGCCGGGTGCTCCTCCCTCGCTACTCATGGGCCCGCTTTTTCAGCGAGCGATTGCAAAAAACAACAGTATGCGTCCAAACCCCCTAAGGGGCAGCACTGACCGTGCTCCTTCAAGTTGTTGGGATGCATCCCTCCCTTTCCAAATGGTGGACTCTGCACCCTTCAAAAACAATGGCTTGTGCCGAGCCAGATGGGGAGTTCCAACCGTAATTTCTTTTCCCAAAAAGGGAGTACCCCGCATTCATAAATATGAGAACAAAGGTGGGGCAGTCCTTGAGCTTATCGTTGTTCCAAGTGCACGGCAGCGCGGACGCTGAGCTGTAACTACGGGCAGGGGAGTAAATGCCTTTACGGCCCACGGGTGAATTTGCTTCCACCCAGGAAACACCAAAAACTTGGACAAACCCGCTTTCTCCTCCCGTTGTCAAAGCTGACCTCAAAAAAGCCGCCTCCTCCCCTCCCCACCACCACCATCTCACCCCAAAGTACTGGATAAAAAAATTGTGGGGAAGGGGTAGATTTAAGGGTTTGGGAAAAGAAAGGGGGGGAATGTGGTATGGAAGAAATGATGTGTGGTTTGGAAATAAATGAAATGGGAGGAAAATGGGAAAATTGTTGGTGGGGAGGGATGGTATGGGATGGGAGTGTTAATTTTGTGGGTTTTTGAATTTAGGTTTAAATTTGAAAATGGAGAAAATGGATGATTTTTACATTGTAAAAAGGAAAAATTATTAGGGCAGAAAAAATTGATAGCGTGTTTCCACCCCGGGAAATTTCCCACCCTGCACATTTTGGACCGACTGTTGAACAGAGAAAGGCCTTTAACGTTTTTTTGATGATCCAGGAACAAAAAAGTACTCCCCTGTAACTTTATGTCACCATGGGAGCTCATGCTGACACCTGCCGTTTTTTTTGAGGCCATTCCGAGGAGGCCAAAAAGGGTTAAAAAGTTTAGTCCCAAAAACTGAAAAATCTGTCGGGGAGGGGGCTGGAAGTGGGGACTACTCTCGTGGCAAAGTCCGGTGGGACTGAAATGGAGGAGGAGGAAGAGGACATTGACAAACATGTCTGGTTTTAAATGAGTGATTTTTTACTCAATGACAAAGAGGAGGGGCAGACACTGGGGGAGGTGGAGGAGATGAGGAAACGAGGGGAGATGACCCCCAACACCGTGGCAGTATACATGGAAATGGGGGCAGGGGGGGCCCCCCGGGGTCACTTTTGCAATGGGCCCGCAGCATGCTTATTTGCCTGGCTATTTAACACCAATAGTCATAAACCCGGGCAGAGGATACAACGGGGGCTCCCCCCCTATTGGACCCTCATAACCCGGTCCAAAAAAAGGGAGTTTTTTTCCCCAGCTTTTGGGAAAAGGGAAAGGGACAAACTCAAATAAAAAGGGGAAAAATCCTCCGTAATCATTTGGGCCCTCCCAAAGGTTGGGGCACTTTCCCTCCTCTGACAGGTTTTGAAGGGGGGGTTCCTCAGCGCTAAACGTACAACTCCCCGCGCTGCGGGGGGAAGGGGGGGGTAGGGGGGCAGTCCCAAAGCCCATCAGTATAACCTAAGCCCGGATCACTAAAGAGCAGCCCTTCACCCGCCTAGTGGGGAGGGAAACCCCAAAACCCAGCAGCAGAAAGAAAGGACCTGGAGAAATTCCCAAAACCAAACATTTTGGGGCCTACTTGGACACACCGCCACCTCAGTTAAAATCCCTGGACTCCGGGGCACCAAAAAGGATGTTGGCCGCAACTTCCCAATTTTCAGGGGAAAAAGCTGTCCTCCCCGGCCAGTATTTGGTGGCTAAAGAGCGGTGTTCTTTGGGCGGCGGGGGGCCATGTTCCCCCCCAAGGGAAAACCACTTGCCCCGGGGGAAAAGGGTGGAACGACTGCCCTTTTGGGTCAAGATGAATCACCCGTGGTCCCGGGTTTTTTCCACACCCCAAAATCCCTTGGGCGCCCATCGGGGTTTTTTCAAACTACCTGCCCAGCCACTTTTTCCGGGATGCCCCCCAAACCCGCCTAAATTGCCACACATCGCTAAACAGTTTTTTCCACTCCCCTAAAACCATCTTTACCAGGGCTGTTATTCCCACCCCCCCCAAACACTCGTCATTGGCCATTTTGAAATGCCCCTCATGCTGCGCGGGCCGTGTTGCTTTTCCCATCCACACTGTTCATTTTTGCCACTGGTCTGACCTCTTTCGGCTGTGGCTGCCGGGCCATGCCTCCATACGTTCTTTGGTGCCACCCCTGACCTCATGCCTGCTGCCGCCCCTGTTACCTCCGCACTCATCATTGTGCCACTCTGGGGGCTTCCCCCTTTTTTCCACCTCCAAAAGCCCATTGTGCCACCTTCGACCTCATCTGCGCGGGTCCCTCCGGCCGTGCCCTCCACACTGTTTCATTGACCCACTGCCTGACCTCACTGCTCCCAAACCTGACCTCCCTCTCAGTAAATTGTGCCTTTCCTTTTTCTTCCTCCTGTTTTCCCACCTCCAGAATGTCATTGTGCCACTGCCTAAACCTCAGGGCGGGCTGGGGTTTCCCCGCCCGTCACCCCAACCCCCTGTCACTAATTGTTCCCCCCTGAGCTCTCATTTTGGTTTTTTTTCCGGGTTTTCCCGCGGCAGACTTTAAACAGGCTACTTCCCTTGGGGTTTTTTGGTCAGTTTTCCCCCTTTTTAAGGGTTCCCGGGGAATTTTTTAAGTGTAGCGTTTCTAAGAGGGGCGGCACCCCTCTGCGTGTCAAAAACAAAAAACAAAACATTGTGAAGCCCAAACCAAGCTCCCCTGAAATTTTTAAAGGGCATGGCAAAATTTTCTACAGGCCCCCTTTGCGGGCCCTCTTTTGCAGCCTGGGAAAAAACTTTTTTTTAACACGTTTCGTCCCAAAAGGGAATTGGGAATTAACAAATTTTTTGTGGAAAATTCGGTGAATGACCGAATCAATTTTTTGAGAAATTCCCCACCCTTTTAAAAAAATTAATTAATGTATACTCCCAAAGTAAAAAAAAAAAAATAATAATATTTTTTTACGCAAAATACAGAAGGGAATTCAAGTCCAATGAAAAGGAAAAACCTAATAAAAGGAAAAAACATTTTTTCCCTTCCCCAACCCAAAGGGATGATTGTAAGTGAATCACACCCCTTTTATATTACTCCTGAGAGGAAATCAAAAAATAAAAAAAAATTAAAATTATCCCAAATAATATAAAAACACTCTAAACACACTTTCAAAAAAAATAAAAAAAAATAAAAAGAAAATAACACTAAGGATTTTTTTGCGCAAACAGGAAAAAAAGGAAATTTTAAAGCTTTTTTTTTTTTCCCAATAAAAAGGGGAAACACTCAATATTAAATTAATCCAAGGGGACTGATATTTGAGGTCAAAAATCCACCGGGCTTCTTTTTGACTAATAATTTTTTAAATCACCCCCCCAAAAAAATGATGATCTTTCAATCCCCCAAACTCTAAGCAAGTCATTTTTGCCCCCATTTTTTCAATTTTTAAATGCCGAGGGATGGGTTTTGAGATTTGCAAGTTCATCCACATCATGAGCAACATGAATGCAAAGAACACTATTTGTCCATTTTCACTTAGGGGTTTACTCATGTTTGTTGCCAGTAGTTTAGACATTGATAGTTTTATGTTGAATTATTTTGACGGCACACCCAATTTACACTGTTTTACAAGCTGTACACTGACTACTTTACATTGTATTAAAGTGTCATATCTTCCCATGATAATATATAATACAATAATTACAAAAATGTTAGTTGTGTACTCACGTTTGTCAGATCTGCATGTGTTGTCATTACCATGGGAGCAAGACGCTTTAATGTAACTGCAAATTATAAGAGCAAATGGGGCACCCCTGCCTTGAATGAATGGTGAGAATTAAGGTTAACTTGCAGCGAATTACAAGAAAATTGCTCTTCAGGGCTATTTGTAGTCACCATATATTGTCCACAGTGAACTTTCCCAGCGTAATGTCAGATTGGTTATTATTATTGATAATAAAATAAATATAATAAATAGTAGATAATATCATGCATGACTAGATGTAATGCACTAGCAATAGGGTATTTCATTCTGTAGTCAATAAGGTCTACATGACACCAAGTGAGACATTTATTGTGTTGCTTACTGATACTATTGATCTCAGAACCTCCCCCCCCAAGCCACATATCTTGATGCAACACCCATATTTTTTTTTTTATATTTCAACAAAATTTATTAAGAAAATAATGATACAAAAAATATCAGAATAGAATAAATTTACACTTACAAATGCAATAAACATTCAGAAAAGGAGACAATAACAGCAAAATAAACAAAATGTCCGACATAACAGAAACTAATAGAAACTATTGCATAGACATTGAAACCGAATCTACTCGGTGCAACAGATAAAATACTTAAAAACAAATGGTCAGTCCGTTAAACAATCCAATGAGGAAGAGTCTAGGTGACGGCCTATATACTAAAAAGGGGCTTGGAGGGCCCAACCTGAGTAATTAAGTCAGAACAGAAAGTGAGCCTGTTTCGGCCATATAATTGACCAACAACAAAAAACGGCACCCAAACACACACACTTTTACAATCATACAGGGGAAGAAGAGGGGGGGAAAGGGGGGCCTGAAGAGTGAAGGAAGAGAAGGAAGGTAGATTGAGGTGGGGAAAGGGCTTAAATGCCAGCAGCCTCATTCACCCTACACTGAAGAGAGTAAAAGCAGGGGGTCCTGAAATCGGAGCCATGGCACCCATGTCCTGGCCAATAAGGGGGGCCTGATCATCCGTTGTGGCTAGGAGTTCTTCCATGTGATAAACATGGGAGACTTTGGTGTGCCTTTCCCTCAATAGTGGTGGGGGTTTCCACCGATTTCCCAGCGCCTAGGGATGACGGTTTTAGCTGCTGCAACAGATGTCTAAGGAGGGATTTTTATAAGGGGAAGTGCCCACGTAAAACTTGAACGTAATGCCGCCTTGGTGTCCCTAGGGATTGACAGCCCTGTAATTATTCTTAATGGCACGGTATAATGTGTGCCAAAACCTTGTAGGGGGGGGGGCAGTCCCACCATATGTGGAGCATGGTCCTTTGAGGTTCCGCAGCGCCAACAAAACCTCGGGAACTTTTTGGGAACCATTTAGCAATACGTGGGGAACCCTATAACAACGGGTCAAGACCTTAAAACATGTTTCCTGTGCTCTTGTTGCTGTGATGACTTTATGGGAAAGATAACAGCATTTCTGCCACTGGGAAGGGAGAAAAACTTTACCAAGGTCTCTCTCCCAGGCAGCACAAATAGGAAGGAAGATCAAGTCTATCACTAGGGAGAGAGCTCGAATAAAGTTAGAGATGGAGTGTCTCGGAGGGAGTGTGCAGACACAGGTGCTCAAACCTAGTAAGAGGTCTCTGGGCATTAAGGGCATTTCCGTGGGAAGTGAGAAAATGTTTCAATTGGGGGTACTGGAAACTGGGACTTATGAGCAAGAGACGCCACTGCCAGCCTAATAGCGGGACAATCTGACCGCCAGCCATCACTGGCGGAGGCGTAGGGGAAGCAAAATTAGAGCTCCCAAAAAAGGAGTGTGAGCCTAGGCCTGGTGGAAAGGAAAGGGTTTCCGTGATTGGTAGAAGAAGAGCCTGATCTTTTCAAATTTGGTTCCGGTACACCTTGTGGGAGCAAACCCAAGCTAAAGTGTGTTTAAAAAGAGTAGAGAAGTCAAAAAGGTTTGCAAGGGAAGGAGTCCAGATCCAGGGGAGCGATGCCAAGGACAGGGGAGAGACATTTCCCCCGCAATACGAAGTCCATATGTTCCCCATCATCCTGACATACCATATCTAAAACCCTGGCAATACGCAGAAGCCAAGTAAATATTTCCGGCAATCAGGAAGCCCCAGCCCCTAAAGTTTATGCCTAGTCAATACGTGTAAGACAACCGGGGGCGAGCAGAGGGCCCAAAACAAACGACATGAAAAGACGCTGTATACGACACCAAAAAGAGTTCGGGATGGAGACAGGGGTTGTTTGTAAATAAATAAAGAATACGTGGTGGTATCGTCATTTTTAAAAAAATTGACTCTGCGAAACCAGGAAAAGCATTGCTTTGTCAAAGAGGTCAAGTCCCGAGTAATCAGGGAAAGCATATTCTCAAAATTAAGAGAGAAGGGATTTGCAAAAGGGGTGGGCAAGGAAGAAGAAAAAGGAGACAAACAATTCAAAGCAACTGGTCAAGTCAAATACATGAAAATATAGCAAAGCCTACTAAAATCCCCAAATCGGGCTTGAGGGTAACCCCACAACCCCGAGGACCAAGAATGCCCAACACTGTCCTCAAGGGGGGTTGGAGTCGTGGGGGAAATAAAATTTTTTTTTTTTTTTCCGGCGCTGGAAGAAGCCTTTCCCCAAAGGGAACCCAGTCCCTAATTTCCCCGTTTTGAGTCTGGGGGTTGGTTTCTAGAGCAAAAAGGGGCCCAAAGGAGGGCCAAGGGGGGGCAACCCCAAATCCAAATTTTTTAAAAGCCCTGCAGCACCCAAAGGGAATTTGCCCCCCCCCCGTCGGGAAAACGAATGGAAAAAGTTTTCCCCTGTCCCACGGAGGGAAAGGGGGGCAAAAGGGGAAGCCCCACCAATACGGGATTTGAAGTTCTTTTTAAAAAACCGCTAAAAAGGGGCTTCAAGGCAGCCCACTGGGAAAAGTGGTGCCTAGAAAGACCCCTGGAGCAGCAAAAAAAGGATTTCCCCTTTAAGAAATTTTTTCCCTCGGCGGGGAACAAACACAGGAATCGCCCCTTAAATTTGGTGGGAGATAAACCCCGGCATATAATATCTCTCGGTTTTTTTGGGAGTCCAGTGCCCGGAGGTTTGAAGCCCCGGGTTGCGTTTCCGTTTCAATCTCAATAGGGGTGGACGGAAATTTCACCCAGCAGGCTTTAAAAGGGAGTGCAGGGGAAAACCCCAAAAAAAAGAGATCATTAGACGGGGACAGATTCATGCACCCCCGGGGGATTTTTATGTTTTGCGCCTGCTCCTGTTTTTTCCAAATCAGTGCGGTTGTAGCGAAAAAAATTTTTTTTGAAGAATGCGGGGACAAGGATTGTAGAGTTTTAAAGGACACCGGGGTGGGGGGGGATTTTTGGGCTTGCCCAGCGTGGAAACCCGGGTCCCCAAGAGGACATTTCCCCCCCAAAAAAGAGAAAAATTTTCCGGGTCTGCTTTTGGCTTATAAATGTTGGGCCCAAAAGGGGAAAAAACGTTTTGGGATGGTAGAGACTTTTGAAAATTCAGAGATGTGATGGTTTGCCATGTTTTGGGATTTGAAAAGAGGGCCAGATAACTTGGGGAATCGTCCTGAAAAATTTTAAACAGGGGAGTAAATCTCGGGTTATCAAGACATAGGGTTGGGTTTAAAATGCAAAGTAGAAGGAGAAAAGAGTTGCCCAAAAAACTGACAAACCCACCGTCGGGTGCAGAGCAGGGGAGGGAGGTGCTTTTTTCCCAGTCGGGCATCCGTAGGAGAAGCCATTGGGCCATCCCAGGAGGAGCCGGTTAGACAGTGTGGGAGAGGCTTGTTGGGTGCTAGCGCTATTGGTTGCACCATTGAGCCTGGGGTGGGGCGTAGCCAAAGGCAGAAGGGGAAATCATAGCGGTGGCTCTGGGGTCCTGCGGGTTCTGCAGGACGACTCGGAAGTAGCTTTGCTGGGATGATGGATGGATTGGCCCGGTGTGGCGTGTGGTGTCTCCGGGGGCCGAGAAACCCCGAATCCCAGCACTTGGGATCAAATTGTTCCAGTGACCCCACTTGGGGTGGGAAGCCAGAGGGGTCGCCGTTCTGGGGTAATGCTGCAGGCCCATTGTTGTATGCAGGGCCGGGGATGCTGACGGTGAGAGCGCTGAGAGGAGGGCGATAGCAGGGCCATCATAAACAGGACTCCGGGGAATCCAGGATGGAGGGTTGTGGGGAGAGCCTGTGTCGCTGGACCCGCCGCCATACCTAGGGATGGTGGTCACGCCTGCTTGGTGGTCGCTGGCCAGCATTCAGGCTTGTCCGGTGCGGGTGCGGCCGAGAGAAGATCCGATGGCGGGAGGCGCGTGGGGCTGTCATTAGCAGCGCTGATCAGTGGTGCCCGGCAGGTGGGTACCGGTCGCTGCCCCCGGCTGGGATCGGCTCGGCTCCTGAGGCTGCGCGCTTACCGGGGATGAAGGAGCAGCAGGAGCAAGGGCGCCATCTTTGCTCACCGCATGTGGGGCCGGCGTCACAGCAGCGCAGTCTCGGGCGGCCCGCGCAGTGGTGGGATTGGGGAGCGGACCCCGGTGAGGGAGATGGAGGTGAGATGAAGCGGGCTCCTCCAGAGCTGAAGGTTAGTCAGAGGCAGCGCGGGGGGGATGAGGTGGCTTGCTGAGGCGGGAGAGTTGCTTGCAGCCATGTTGCTCCGTCCCGCGGCCCTTGGCGATTCGGGGTGAAAGAACGCCCCAATGTTCACCCTGGGGGAAAAGGGACGAGCGGAGGATTCAGGGTCCTTTTCTTTTTGATTTCCCCATCGATGCTTGTGTTTGGCAGCCAAAGTGAGTGAGGAGGAAGAGGAGCTCTCAAAAGCACGTCCTCACACAGCCATGGTAAGGACACCCCCCCCCTCCCGCAACACCCATATTTTTAAACGGGCTGTTTCTTGCGCTTTATTTATTAGCCTGTTTAGTGCCTTTTAACTGGATTTTAGCAATATGCTGCAATTTATCCTTTACACCAAGCAGCAGGATATGACCATATAGTTTTTGTTATTTTCTTTGATTTGTAGTTCTTTCACACAGTACTGCTATGAATGTAGCTATTAATTGCAACATTATGTCTGATTATCTCAGCACATATACATGAAAATATTGAGCTAAAATAATCTAACTCCATTACATTTAGACATTTGACGTAGGTTGAAAAGTCGAAACTAGTGCAGATAACATATTTCTTTATCAATGGCTAGCCACTTGAGGGATGACTTCATTGTGTGGTTACTGTGTTTTTATGTAAAAAAAACACCAAAGCAGCTCTTTTAATAGACCCAAGTACAAGCTTGGTGTAAACATTGGCCTATTGATATTAGTAATAGTCTCCTAGTTCTGTGTCCCAGTGTTTGTGGAGCCAGACTAAAGATTAGGTTTCGTTTTGGATTATTTTTTTCATTCCTGTAACTTTTCAGACCAGATTATGTTGAAATTTAAGAGGTCATTAGATTGTGCAAGAGAAAACTACCTAAAGTACAGCCCATTGGAGCAGAGGCTGCAGAGATAGGACACATAATCCATGTTTTATCGGGAACTTGTCATTTGGCATTTTTGTATCAGCACACTCTTGTAGTACCATGAGGAAAGTGCACATCTGAGACAAGATTACTGAATACTTGTATGGGAGGTTTTCATATCAGCACCTCATAAACTAGTAATGCATAAACAAGGTACTTTTTGATGATGCTTTATGATGGCACAAGAATAAAGCACATTCTGAATCTGGTCTTAACTGAAAATCTTTGATATCTGTTGAATTCTCCTACTTTAATGTTCTTTTTAATTATTTGTGGAATAACAGATTTCTCCAGGGCAGTACCCCATAAATATTCATTTGACCTGCTATAAGGATGATAATCTGTTTGCAGTACTAGTGGGGGGTATAATAATTTGATTTTGGTGTCATGCCACTAGACTACTTCTAGGACTAAAGTGAGAAAACCCTTCACAATTTTGTAAACATTGTATAATATTTTTTCATGGGACAACACTGAAAATATGACACTTTGATACACTGTAAAGAAGTCAGTGTTTAAACCAAAGTTTTTTGTTATAAACAGGGTAAACTGGTGTGCCCTTAAAATAATTCAACACATAGCCATCAATGTCTAAACCACTGACAACAAAAGTGAGTATACCCGTAAGTGAAGATGGACAAATAGTGCCCAAAGTGTCAATATTTTGTATGGTCACCATTATTTTCCAGCACTACCTTAACTCTTTTGGGCATGGAGTTCACTAGAGCTTCATAGGTTGCCACTGGTTTCCTCTTCCACTTCTCCATGATGACATCACGGAGCTGGTTGATGTTAGGAACCTTGTGTTCCTCCACCTCCTGTTTGAGGAAGCCCCACAGATGCTCAATAGAGTTTAGGTCTGAAGACATGCTTGGTCAGAACAGCACCTTCACCCTCATTTTCCTTAGCAAGGCACTGGTCATCTTGGAGGTGTGTTAGGTGTCGTTATCATGTTTGAATACTGAACTGCGGCCCAGTTTCTGAAGTATGTCACAGTACAAGTTGCTATTCATGGTCCCCTCAATAAACTGTAGCTCCCTACAGCCAGTAGCATTCATGCAACCCCAAACCATGACACTCCCTGCACCATGCTTGACTGTAGGCAATACTTGTCTTTGTATTCCTCACCTGGTTGCCCCCACACACACTTGATTCCATCGTAACCAAATAAGTTTATCTTGGTCTCATCAGACTACAGGACATGGTTCCAGAAATCCATGTTCTTAGTCTGATTGTCTTCAGCAAACTGTTTGCGCGTGTTCATGTGCATCTCCTTTAGAAGTCTTCCTTCTGGGACGACAGCCATGCAGACCAATTGGAGCAGTGTGTGGCATATGGTCTCAGCATTGACAGGCTGACCCTTCTCCCCTTTAACTTATGCAGCAATGCTGGCAGCACTCATATATCTATTTTGAAAAAAATATGTCTAGATCTGATGCTGAGCTCGTACACTCAGCTTTATTGGTCGACTATGTTGAGGCCTGTTCTGAGTTGAACCTGTCTTGTTAAACTGCTGTATGGTCTTGACCACTGTGCTGCAGCTCAGTTTCAATTTCAGTTGACAATTCTTTTTTCACATTCCAAACTTTATTAAGCCCATATCTGATACATCATAAGTAAATAAACACATTGAGCCATGACTACAATGTCAACGAAAGGTAAACATATAAAACAGCAACAGTCAAAGCATAGCTTCCAGAGATACAATGAGAGGTGAATATGAGCCCCTGGACGGGAGTCATTCTAGCTATACAAAGAACCACCTGACTATAATATTAATGCAGAAAGAAAGTATATCGCCTTTCTGGTACTACAAAAAAATGACTCAAAAGAGGCAAGTGGTGTCTATGGTGTGAAGCTTCCTACTTAATAAGTCTCAAATGACTCGGCAAGGAACAGGGCTGACTAGAACACGCTATCCGGAGAGGAGCCACACATGGCACTACGCACAAGAGGCGAATTCCAGGGAGGCAGTGAAAGGCATCCACTTGGTTCCCAAACCTGCCATATCTCACCCTCCCCTCACGCTATCCAGCCTCAATTCTTCCATGCTTTGGCGAAAGAAAGAGTATCTCTTGAACCAGTCAGATAAGGAAGGGGCGAGTCGCGGACCTCCAAGAGCCTCGGAAATTAAGGGGGACTCTAGCCGCTACAACATAAGATGATTACATTACCCTTTAAAGCCGAGATCGCCGACGGGATCATGGTCAGAGAGCAGGACCAGTCGGGTCATTCTGGTGCTGTGTTGTCCAGTTACGGCCTTTATTATAGATATCATCTTTCCCAAAAAGGGAGGAGAAAGAGCGGACAACTCACCTCACTTGGTTCTATGTTCCCATCCGCTCGGCCCGCATCTCAGCAATTAGGAGATACAATAGGATAGAATCGGGTTGTGCAGCAAGGTTGGGACTCTGTACAACGGGAAATGATTTTGAAATTTAATTTTGGAGACGACAAGAAAATTATAAGAATTTATAATGCTAATGATATATGATTTCGACCAATTCCTCTTCTGGGATGGTCTTTGCAATTCCCTTTACAGGCCAGTTGATGAAGAGGGGGCTGAGCTGGTGAGCCCTTGCACAAGAGACTATATAGGTGTGAATTAAGGTTGAGAAAGGTGATTGCTCTCCTGCAAAAGACTTTCAAAAGGGGTTGGGCCCTATGTTAGTCCAGCTTCGCGTTTTTGTAGATCATGTTAAAGTGGCCATCTGCATTGCTGCACCAACCAGCTGACTCCATCCCCTCTATTTGACAATTTCCTCCCAATGGCTTCAAAGATGAAGGTGGGGTGGGGGGTAAGGATATCTGGAATTACCTAAAGGTTTTTTGGGAGGCTACGACGCCCCAATGCGGCAAGCGCAGGGTTACCACAAATCGGAGTCAAAGGTCCATCCGTTCTAAGTAGGCCAGATTGTTTACCATACGCCCTCCAAATGAGAAGCGTAACTTGTTGGACCCACGGCGGATGCGGCCTAGCTGTGGCAAAAATTCAACCGCCGTTCCAGGCAGCGCTGTCTTATGGTGCTTCACACAACGCAAGGCCTACTGGGAAACCCAGAGTTGGCTTGTCTGTGGTGAAACCAGTTCCACCACTCTAACATGGATGCGCCAAATAATTAGCCCTTATGTCCGGCAGGGACAGACTCCTCTACCTTGGCCTGCTGATTAAGCGGCTTTTTGCTATCCTGGGCTTTTTACGGGCCCAGATGTATGAGCTGATGCTCTATTATTTCAAAGACGTTTTAAATAAGGACCCCAGGGAGGAGAAGAGGGTATCGTCTGGAACAGATACAGAAAGGTGAGGAAGAATATTCATCTTTACTATATGATACGGCCTTATTCCATGCAGAAATCCCGTCTGGTTCCAGGCGATAAGTCAGTAGAGAGAGTGGCTAATAGTGGAGCAAAATTTAACTCAAAAGTGTGCTGCAGGTTCGCCGGAATCAGAACTCCCAAGTATCTGAAGGATTTTTGCGCCCATGAAAAGGGGAAGGATCGCTTCAACCGATCCACCTCTCACTCTCAGATTAATAACACCTAATGCCATACTTTTTAGAAAATTAATTTTTAAAAAAATGACTTCAAAGCGGCATAAGCTTACAGGGAACTTCATTTAAGACCTGCAAAGGATGGTAGCAGGGTGAGTGAGTAAGATGGGAGGTCGTTGGCAAATGCTGTGCATTGTGAAGACATTTTTAAATTCATAAATATAAAAAAAAAAACCCGGATATCAAGGGGGGTATTTCCGTATGGTCTGCAGAAGATGCTCCATCGTGAGAACATACAGAATGGGGGAAAGGGGGCATCCCTGCCTGGTGCCATTGCCAATACCGAGGGTCGCCGACAAAGAGCCGTTGACACGAATTTAGCGGTGAAGTGCGGGAATAAAGTGCCCATTATAGCTGACGAGCATCACGGCCCCGATTACCCAGACCTGCACGGACGGCCAACAAGAAGTCCCAGTCTACTCAATCAAATGCTTTTTCAGCATCTAAGGATAGCAGCACGAGGGGCACCCCGCTCCTCCCGGCCTGGTGAACGAGCGAGAAGGTTTACAGGGTGTTGTCTCTGGCCTCCCTAGTAGGGACAAATCCCACCTGATCCTGATGAACCCAATCTCCCAGCACCTCATTCAGTCTGGTCGCAATTAACTTAGCAAAGAGCTTGGTATCAGTATTAAGCAGGGAAATAGGCCTATAGCTCGAGCAGAGAAGAGGATCCTTACCCTCCTTCGGGATCACCGTTATATAAGCACCCAAGAAGGTCTGCGAGAAGGGGCAAGAGGAAGAGGCCGAATTAAAGGAGGCCAAAAGCGGGCCTGTAAGCTCATCCACCAATACTTTGAAAAATTTTGCTGTATACCCGTCTGGCCCAGGGCTTTTCCCAACTGGCATGCCAGCAACAGCAGCCCTAAGTTTGTCTGCCAAGAAAGGCCTCTCCAGAGCATCAAGTCTGTCGGTAGAGACCCTTTGGAGCGCCGAGGCCGAGAGGAAATCCAGCAATCTAGATCTATCAATCTCTGACGGACAAGATTTGGGGAGGGTATAGAGCTTTTGATAAAACAAGCGAAAGGTCTCCAGAAGATCAGATGTCTTATGCACAGTTACACCTGAAGCGGATTTCACTGCCGGGACAAATAGCGATGCACGTTTATCCCGCAGAGCTCGCGCCAGCATCCTGCCCAGTTTATTGCTCCATTGATAAAAGGTATTAGCACATATCTGCTTGTTTACCTCCTTATGCTTCCGGTCAAGAAGCCGGAGGATATCATGACGCATCTGTAGCAGGAGTCTGAGATCCTCCTCCCTACCCGAGCTCTTATGAACCGCCTCTAAGGTTCCCAACCTAGATAAAAGGGCCTCTAATTTCCCTGCAGCCTCTCTTTTTAAACGGGACCCATGTTTAATGAGAACCCCCCGCAGTACGCACTTAAGGGAGACGTGGGGTCAGTGGCATGATCAGTTAGGAAATGCCTAGTAGTTTGTATGACATCAGCCAAACATGCCGCGTCTTCCAGCAGTGCCTCGTTAAGCTTCCACATGAAGGGGCTGCGTCTCTCAGCGGGCAATGCAAGGGTGCAATGTATTGGGGCATGATCAGAAAGGAGGATATTACCTATTTCGGCCTTGACCACTCTCGTCAACAGTGAGTGCTGACTAAAGATATAATCAAGCCGACTGTAGACACTATGCGGATGTGAGTAAAAAGTGTAGTACCGAGCCATGGGGTTCAGAATGCGGCAGACATCACATAGTTGCATGTCCCGAAGCAGTCGCCTGATTTTATTTATATTTGGCGAAAGAGAGAGAAGACGTTCCTGAGGAGGTGTCAATTATAGGTTGTAACGCTAAATTGAAGTCACCACAGAGGACTATAGAGCCCTGGGAGAAAGCATTCAATTCATCCAGTACTTGGGCCAGGAAGGAGACCTGACCATGATTGGGGGCATAGATATTAGCAATAGTATACGGGGCGCCCCCTATGCTGCACCTCACAACGAGATATCGTGCCTCTGTATCCGCTTTCACCTCAATAATTTCGTGTGGGAGGGACCTGTGAAAGAAAATTGCGACCCCTTTTTTCTTGGCTAAAGGATTACTGGAATGGCACCAGGAGGGATAATATCTGTCCGGTTATGACAGTATGCGTGTGGTCTTTTTAAGGAGATGCGTCTCCTGCACAAAGAGGATGTGCGACCTGTGCTTATGCATGCTGTAAAAAATTCACGATCTCCTCTCCAGGATGTTGAAACCCTTAACTATCCATGGTCAATGCACCACAAACAGCCCCTGACCAAAAGCTCCACTACAAAATTTATAAGAAAAGGAAGACAGGTGATATGTATAAAACCGAGCCTCGGCCCAAACTTGCTGAGAAAAAACAAAACAACAAACAAAGACTCATTAACGGGTCGCAGAAAACACACTGCAAGGACTAAGCGTAAAAAGCTTAGCCACCATCCTATGTGGGGACTGTGACTGGCAGCGGCGGCTCTATCAGGAGCAACCCGGAAGGTACACGGTAAGACCATCCCAAGGTCTCCAAGAGAGCCAGTAAGCAATAAGGGAATGACATAATAAATGGCACACATCACACGCAGTAGCAGGGGGGAAGCCAGATGGAAAAAGAGGGAGGGAAGAAAGAAGAGAAGAGAAAAAAAGGGAGGGGAAAGGGAGGGGGAAAGGGGAGAAAGGGAGGGGGAAAGGGAGGGGGAAAAAGGGGAGGGAAGAGGGGGGGGAGGGAAAGGGAGGGGAGGGAGAGAGAAGGAAAAAAAAAAAAAAAACACGAATAAATAGAATAAGCTTCCCCCTCACTCCACAGCGCATGACCACTAATTACGACACAGCTTAGGGACCTTCTACCTCCAGCGGCCCTCCAGACCGGTCACAAAGGACCTTCGTCCAAGGTCAACAGGAGGGAGAGATCTACAAAGACATTATACGGAAGAAAAAGCAGAAGAGCAGAAAAAAAAAGGAAATATTTGGCACTTAGCAGAAGTCCAGCCGGTTGAAGTGTAGGATCATTCAGGAGGAGTCCCGAAGAAAGCCTCCGCGTTGGGAACGCTTGTCAAATATCTTCGGAGTCGCTGTGGCTTGGGCACTCCGGAGGATCCAAGTCTCTTAGAGATCGGTCCTATTGGTCGGGGCCGTTGATCCGGGAAGCCCGCAGCGGCGGATTCCAGTTGGCAGTCCTCAGACGGGAGGTTCCAAGCCGACAAGGAAGGAAGGGATGTCTGCAAGGGCGAAGAAAGAGTCCACCAGCTCTCCCCTTTCAGGCCTGGAAAGCGCAAATTGGGTAGCCCCTGCGATTGGGATGTTTCGTTGTTGCAGGATTGATAGGAGCGGTTTAAGGGCAGCTCTCAACCTCAAGGTGCATCTGGAAAGGTCCGGAAAGATAGAAATGGACGCTCCCTCTAACGAAGGCGAGGAGGTCTAGCACGTTCTAATCTTGCTTTCATGTAGTAGTAGTGGACACAGCAGATCACATCTCTTGGTCGAAGCGGGTCCTGGGACTGGGGACGATCAAGCTCAATATGATTGTCCTCCGGTTTATTGAGTAGCAAGTTGAAGAGCTTGGTAAGGGCCATCGCTAAGTCCTGCGTTCTGACTGATTCTGGGCAAACCCCGATTTCCTGACGTATTGTTTCCGGTTCTTATCCTATTTTTTCAAGGTCATCAAGTTGATCAGCGAGGTGGCGTTGCGTTGTAGAGTGGTTAGCCAGAGTAGCCTGTATATCAGTCAGAGTACCCTGCACCGATTCCTGGAACTTTTCCAAACTCTGCACTCGTTGCTGGACGGCTGAAACATCTGTCTTAACGGCATGAGATCTTTCCGCCAAGCCACCTTTAGGTCGGCAGATACAGCAGCCAGGTCGCTTTTCATTGGTATTAGTGATAAAAGAGCCTGCAATTCCGGGTGGCCCTGCAGAGCCCGTAAGGCAGTCTCTTTAGGAATCATGGGCGAAGCAAGCTGGATATCTCCGCCAGCAGAATTGGCGTCCGAGGTCAATGGCAGCGACCCCAGGTATGAGGCCGGGTTAACAGCACAGACCTCAGGCCAGTCCCGTCCAGGCGACACAGCTCCAATTGGTGAAACTGCAGAGGCCGGGGAATCAATGCCATGCAGGCTGGTATGGGAGCCTTCCAGGGGGTCCACAACCGACTCCATGGTGTGTCCTGGGGAATCTCCACCCGTAGCGCCGGACTGCAGGGCGACTTGGTGCAGCGAAGGGGAAGAGACACAATCCCCAGTGAGGGAGCAGGGACCCCGGGCTTCTTGCCCTCCTACTTGCTGGCTGGGTGATGCGCTCTTCCAGAGGCTCTGCGGCCCGATACACCCAGGTAGCCGCTGAGCAACTGTGCTGCTCTGGATAGTGGCTGAGGCAGGGGAGGGCAGCAAACCCTTCCCCTGGAACACAGGGTCTGTGTGAGATGGCCGCGGGCTTCCCTGCGCGGGTAGTGCTGAGTCCGGCAGAGCGAGGGGGGGTCCCGCCACAAGCGCAGAGCCCAGGCTTTCTCCTGGTCCCCACCGTACCTGCTAATCCTGTGATGACCCCACCGGTACCGCCACGGCTATCGAGCGGGGTTCTGTGACAGGATGCTGTCTCACCGCGCCTCCCGGCTCCAGTCGCAGCGAAGATGGCGGCCGCGCACGTGGTGTCTGTGCCTCACTTCCTCTCTTCACCACAGCCCGTCGCAGCGTACTCACGGGCTCCGGAGACTGCTGGCGCGCTCTCCTTCTACCCCGTACCCGCTCCGGATTCCGCGGGTTTTCTGAAGCTGCGGAGGGAGATCATTCTGCGCTGCTGTGCAGGGAAGATGGCGCCTGGGAAGGTGAGGGACTCGGCGGC
The DNA here is from genome assembly GCA_025379985.1 of Phyllomedusa bahiana. Lineage (NCBI taxonomy): Eukaryota > Metazoa > Chordata > Amphibia > Anura > Hylidae > Phyllomedusa > Phyllomedusa bahiana. Next base: position 13,367 of record JAODAL010035350.1, on the reverse strand, counting down.
TCGGATGTAAGGCCCGCCTGTGGCGCAAAATAGTTGGATATCGACGTGGCAGCCAGCTGGGGGGTCTGCCGAGACCCAGGGGTCTTCTTGGCTCGTCTTGGTCCCATTCTGATGTGCCGATCAAGGATTTAACAGATGGCTCTAAGCGGAGCACAGGTTACACACAGCCGGCCATCAGTGTGCCAGGCCACGCCCCCCCTCTCGCTCCTCCTCCCTTTCTCAAGCGTGCTCTGCCGAACCCAAGCCTGCAATTTATACACGTACATTGATAGTAATACATCCATTCATAAAAATACTTTGAGACCGAGTGCCTCATTCATTCCTGCTGGAGCCAGTTTGTTCACGTCTGGCCATTAACCTTTCTACAAAAAATCTGACGGATGTTCAGATGGCTGTGACCAATAAAGGATTAAACTTCACACATATTAAAGACATTACGCCATTCGACTTCAATGTTGACTTTTACAAACTCTGTAGGGCTATCCGACTAAAAATGTTTTTTCATAACACAGATCGCATGCTCAATAAACAGTGTGAAATTCCGAAAACAATGTATAAAAAAAGTCAGTTTGATCCTGATTTCAGAAGTTTTCCAGAGATTAGTTACTGAAGAGGTTCCACAGCAGTGGGATAAAACCAAAAATTATAGGGCTACCAATCTTACTCCTCAAGAAAAAGAAGCTGTAGAACAATTACAACAAGACAGGTCTATCATCATAAAAAGAGCAGACAAGGGGGGTGCCACCATAATACAGGACAAAGAGAAATATATCCAGGAAGCTATGTCACAATTGTCTGATAAAGTAGTATATAAGAAATTAGACAAGGATCCCACCAACGATTTTGTTAGAGAAATTTAAGATATTCTTAATGAAGGGTTACAACAGGGATTAATTACTAATAAAATCAAAAACATGCTTATTTGTACCAATCCTAGGATACCTGTCCTTTATTTAGTCCCTAAGGTGCATAAGTCGCTTATTAACCCCCTGGGACGTCCCATCGTCTCGGGTATAGGGTCATTATTGGAACCTTTGGCTACCTACCATGATTCTTTTTTGCAGAAGATAGTCAAGAGAGATACACACTCACTCACCGATACGGGACAGTTTTTGCGACATATGGAAAACATTACCAATATTGAAACATGCATTTTCTCTACATTAGATATTAAATCTCTATTTACCAATATCCCCCTCGAAGAAGGTATGTAGGCTACTAGGGAAGCCCTTAGTGAAGATCCCAGCTTAACCAACTCTTTCATTAATTTTCTCATGACGTTGTTGGAAATAGTATTAACAAAAAATTACTTTAAGTTTGGAGAAGACATGTACTTGGAGCTGTAGGGGACCTCGATGGGGTCTCCTGCAGCTCCAAGTTATGCGAATCTATTCATGGCCGCCATGGAGAAAAATCATATATTTACATCTATAGGATATAGACAAGTAAAGGCTTGGTATAGATACGTCGATGACGTTTTTATCTTATGGTCATGAGTTCATCATCTTCCATAATCGTATACACCCTTTAATTCACTTTACCGCACATATAGGAGGAGATGCTATACAATATCTCGATGTTGAGATTAGAAAAACTGGTCAAGGTGTTACTACTGACTTTTTTGTTAAACCAGCAGAAAGAAACAACATACTTCATAGGGACAGCCATCATGCCCCTCAAATTTTTAAAGGCATACCCATAGGACAGTTTACAAGAATAAGGAGAATCTGTTCCACTGATGAATTGTATTGGAAACAAAGTAACAAATTAATTGAAAAATTTACCAACAGGGGCTACGATAGGACAGAGATGACAAGAATAGCTAGGGAGGTAGGAGAAAAGGATCGTAACACTTTGTTACATAAACGGAAGGAACAAAAAAATGAGACTAACCTAATGTACATCAGCATCTTTGATAAACATAGTCCAATAATAAAGAAGATCATACTTAAGCATTGGCATGTGCTGATGTCTGACGTTAAATACGGTAGTCTATTTAGGGATAAACCACATTTCATTTATAGAAAAGGTCGGACTATCGGTAGCCACATCATGTCCAGTACAGTAACAACTAAAACTTTAAGTAAACAATTGTTTCTAGATCCACATAAAAAGGGTACATTCCCATTGTCAGCATTGCAGCTCGATAATTAAAGGTCCATACGTAACACATCCCACCAATGGAAAAAAGATCTATGTAAAAAGCGGTTATACATGTGATACAAAAAATGCTATTTACCTCCTTAAATGTCCGTGCGGGAAGGCCTACGTTGGCCAGACCTCCCGTAATGTTAAAATTCGTCTAAATGAACACAAGTCTAACATTAGATTAGCCACCAGGAATCTACTTGCCGAGGATAGTCAGGAAAAGAAAAAGAAATATGGGGAGAGTAGCGTCGCAAGACATTTCATGGAATTTAATCATCATGTTACAGATCTCAGATGGTGTTTCCTGGAGGAGGTAAAGGGAAGTGAAGGGTTAACAATGGAGACATGTCTTTCAAGACATGAAGCCCGTTGGATATATGACCTGAATACACTGGCTCCAGCAGGAATGAATGAGGCACTCGGTCTCAAAGTATTTTTATGAATGGACGTATTACTATCAATGCACGTGTATAAATTGCAGGCTTGGGTTCGGCAGAGCACGCTTGAGAAAGGGAGGAGGAGCCTCTCGAAACGTCGCGCGCCTGCGCTCACTGCCCGCCTGTCCAGCTGAACGCTCCAGTTGCGATCTCCTAGAAGTGAGAGGGGATGCCAAACTAAGCTGTTGCAAGATTGAATCAAACTTACCATTCATTTGGACAGTCGGATCATACCGTGCTATACTACTAAGCGCAAGTAACCATTTGTACTACGTTTTAGCTGTTTTACTACTCTTTGTGATAATAAATTATTTACACTTTCAAGAAATATTCACTCAGTATATGCACATGGCTGAACTAAGCATATGCGAAATATTTGCCGTTCAAATTTATGCATGAGATTGTCAAGATGATTGTCTATAAAATGATGGTAGTCTCACGTTCAAAGCTGTAGTGGATGGTGAGATATGGAGCCTGAAAGTCATAAGTTCGAAACATTGTTACCCCTTTGCATGGCACTGTGTATGTATGTATATATATAATACAGTGAAGGAAATAATTATTTGATCCCTTGCTGATTGTGTACGGTTGCCCACTGACAAAGACATGAACAGTCTATAATTTTAAAGGGAGGTTAATTTTAAGATTGAGAGATGTCCAGAAAATCACATTGTATAAATTATATAAATGTACTTGCATTTTGCAATGAGAAATAAGTATTTGATCCCCCTGGCAAACAAGACTTAATACTTGGTGGCAAAACCCTTGTTGGAAAGCACAGCAGTCAGATTTTTTTGTAGTTGATGATGAGGTTTGCACACATGTCAGGAGGAATTTTGGTCCACTCCTCTTGGCAGATCATCTTTAAATCAAGATTTTGAGGCTGTCGCTTGGCAACTCGGAACTTAAACTCCCTCCATAAGTTTTCTATGGGATTAAGGTCTGGAGACTGGCTATACCACTTCATAACCTTAATGTGCTTCTTTTTGAGCCATTTCTTTGTTGCATTGGCTGTATGTTTTGGGTCATTGTGTTGTTGGAAGACCCATTTTTAATGTCCTGGCGGAGGGAAGGAGGTTGTCACTCAGGATTTTACAGTACATGTCTCCATCCATTCTCCTATTGATGCAGTGAAGTAGTCCTGTGCCCTTAGCAGAGAAAACTCCAAAAAAATAGTGTTCTTTGGGTCATAAGCAGCATTTCTCTTCCTCCAAACATGGCGAGTTGAGTTAATGCCAAAAAGCTACATTTTTGTCTCATCTGATCACAGCACCTTCTCCCAATCACTCACTGAATCATACAGGGGTGTTCACTGGCAAGCTTCAGATGGGCCTGCACATGTGCCTTCTTGAGCAGGGGAACCTTGTGGGCATTGCAGGATTTTAAACCATTATGGCGTAATGCGTTACCAGTGGTTTTCTTGGTGACTGTGGTCCCAGCTGCCTTGAGATCATTAACAAGTTCCCCTAATGTCGATTTAGGCTGATCTCTCACCTTCCTCGTAATCAAGGATACCCCACGAGGTGAGAGTTTGTATGGTGCCCCAGATCGATGTTGATTGACAGTCATTTTGTATTTCTTCCATGTTCGTACTATTGCCCCAACAGTTGTCTCCTTCTCACCCATCATCTTACTTATGGTTTTGTAGCCCATTCCAGCTTTGTGCAGGTCTATGATCTTGTCCCTGACATCCTTAGAAAGCTCTTTAGTCTTACCCATGTTGTAGAGGTTAGAGTCTGCTAAGTAAGTCTGCGGATAGGAGTCTTTTATAAATCAACAAGGGAACAATAATTATTTCCTTCGCTGTGTATATATATATATATATATATATTATATATATATATATATATATATATATATATATATATATGTTGTGGATGGGAACAAAGATTATATAAGTGATCCTTTGTGTCTCTATTTTTAATGTATTAGTTAGTAATACCTCACACACACAATATATATTATATATATATATATATATATATATATATTTATATTTATATATATATAACAGGCACATACTTATATATGTACAGCAAGTAAAAGCTGTATGTATATCTTTTGTCATTTAATGTGTTAAACAAAATGGCCGCCTGTAGTAGTTTGTATAGATCGTCGTGTAATCCAAGATGGCGCCTAGTCAGAAGTTACACCCTGTGTTTAGACATTCCTGAGGCTGTGAGGAGTGGTCCATAGATAAGGACGTGCCAATAGACCCTCACAGAACAGCTACATGTGATGCCTTCTTATCTACTCATTTGCAAAGGGTATAAAAAACCACCATTTTGTGAATAAAATCAGAAAGCATTTTCTTTAGAAAACCCAAAGGGTGTTGGTGATGTGTTTTTCTCGGTGCAATTTTGTTTTTTTTAAAGGATAATTTAAAACCCCCACAAGGCCCCAAAGGGGCCCTTTTTGAGGTTTCTTTCTTTTTCAGATGTCGCCTTTGCAAAGGGGGGTTTTTGGGTTTGGTTCTGATTTATTAACCAAAAACCTAAAAACCCGGGAAACCCCTGGTGAAGCTTTCTGGCGGGGAGCGGGGAGAAAAAAAGGCGCCATTGTCTTCTGAATATCTGCCCGGGGGTAAGTAGATTTTTAAACTTTGCTTACCCCGGGGGGATCCGTCTGTCTGGGTGGGGCTGTACTAGTTTCTTTCGGTTAATTATTAGGGTCACGTTACAGGAAAAACCCTTGGGTAGGCCCCAATGCTATTAAACCCTTTTTAAATGCCCTTGTAAAATTAACTCCTTGTGGGGTATTTTCTGTTTTATGTTTTAATTAAATTTTTTTTGGAAAAGGTTTGAAGGCAGGGGTGGGACGCAAGGTGTTTTTAAACCAGCTGAGAAAAAGAGCAGAAATGCTCCCGTGGTTTTTTGAGAATCTCCCCGGGGGGGTAAAAACGGGAAAACTTAAAATCCTGCGGGGACCCCGGGGATGGTTTAGCTTGCTTTGAGGAAAAAAAAACATTTGTGATAAAAAATTGAGAATTTATTTGATGGTGGAATCATGAAATTTTGGCCTTTTTTTGGTGTTTGAGGAAAGGTGGACAGCTGCCTTTAAATCGGGTTTTTTTTTTCATTTTGATTCCCAAATCTGTGTCTGTCGAGTCTGTGTGGTTTTTGTGTCTTTGGCCCGATAGATTTAAAAAGGAAAATTTGGTATGTGGGAGTTTTGAGTTTTTGTTTAAAAACGCCCTCTGCTGGTTTTTTGGGGTTTTAAGAAAGTTTTGAGAAAGAGGTTTACATTGTTGATAAAAAAAGTAAGTGAAGTAGTTTTGAAAAATTTGCAAGTAGCTTTAAGTGTGATTTAAAGGGCCTCAGAAAAAATATTTGTGTAAGAGAAGGAAATGTCTGGGGGGATTAATTTCAGAAGGGAATTTTGATTTTAAGGATCTTGGAAAGTTTTTTTTGATGGTGAATCCTGGGGACAGTGTAAAAATATATGGATTCATAGAGAAGGGTTGGGCCCTGGGGGTGCAGCTGCCTATGTGTATAAACCCCCCGGGAAAGTTTCTGAAACAAAGGGGAAAATTTTGAATATGTGCCGGAAAGCCCTGTAATGGAAAAGGGACCCTTTTCCTGGGGGGGGAGAGCAAAGTTTGGGGGGTTTTAGACAGAAAATGCTGCAACAATAGGGGGAAAAACGCCCCGAAAAAACCCACCCGTGAAAAGTTCCCCCTTTCCCCTTTTAAACCCCCCCCCTTTTTTCTCCGCCCTGCCCAGACACCCAGGCTTCCTGAAAATTTTTTAGTGCCAAATGCCCGGGCCCCTTTTCCCTGTCAAATTCCCCAAATCCGGGCCCCCCCTACTCTCCCATCAGGATTTTCACATCCTTTCCTTCTGGGGTTAAAAGCCCCCCCCCTTCCGGGTCCCACTTCTGGAATTTAAGATGGTGGGAAAAATTTTGTTTGTATGTCCCAAAGATTTAATGCTGATACTTGGGGGGTTTTATGGGGCCCGGCCCAGCCAGCCCTACAAATGGAGAACCTCATGGTTGGGAGGAGAAGATACCGTTGGGCAAGGCTTTCCCAACAGTATGGGGGGATGCAAGGGAGGAGGAAGAACGAGCAGCTGGGGCCCCCTTTCACCCACACCCCAGGGAAACTCACTGGAGGGTAGTCAAATTTACCGTGGAGAGGGCTCGGAATTGACTAACCCCTTATTCCCCAGGCCTCCTTTCCCCGGAATTGGGGGGGGGATGCGAAGGGCCCGAACCCCTTTTTGTTTCATTCCCCAAAAAGTCAAGTGTCTTTTTAACAAGTTTAAATTTACGGGCCCTGAGAAACAAACCCATGCCCTATTACTGAAAGATTTTTTGGTCATTTTTCAAAAGGTTTAAAAAAAAGGGGTTTTAGAAAGGCCAAATTTTGGCCCCCAAAACCCTCATCAAGCCGTCAGATATGGATTTTAGGTCACTGCTTGACCAAAAAAGTGAATTTTTGTTTAACGCTGAAACATTGGGGTTAAAGACAGACTTTTTAGTTTATTCCCTTGACACTGCTGACTTCAATCAGGATAAAGGGGAAAAAAATTTGGGGAATTTTTCAGCACGGGGTAATCAGTGGGGTTTTCCCGATTTAGGATTTTTTCTTCCTTTTTAGAAGCCCACATGCTGGGGGTGGCTTTTAAACCCAGTGCCTTTTGGATGGCCCTGCTGGAAAAACCCATGAGGTAAACGCTGAAGATTTTGGGTTTGGCAAATTTAGGGACAAGACTCTAAAAACAGAAAGTGGTTTTTAGTTTTTCAAAAAGGGAAACGTAAAAAATGCAAAATGCTGCAGGGTTTTGGGTATTTGGGAAAACATTTCATTTTTGATTTTTGGTGGGGCCGGGCACATATGGGACCCCCCGGAGCCTACAAAAAGAGCAGGTCCCCTGGGCCCCCCCCCCAAATCAAGGGGGAAAAGGAAAAAACCCCCAAAGGTAGATATTCGGGCCCTGTTTTTCCCGATGTCTGTTATTCCTGAAGGCCCCCCGCATCCCATAGGACAAAGGGTTTCCCCCTCCGTGCCCAAAAAATTTGGGGGGGGAGGCAGTGAAGATACTGGAAAAAATTTTCTTTTTTGGATTTGCCCAAATTTGTCTAAAAACGGACGTGTGCACAAAATTTCCCCAAAAATAAGAAACCCCGTGTCAGGTAAAAGTTATTACCCCGCCTCAAGTTGCCACCTGCAAATATTTATTAAAAATTCCCGTAGGGGGTTTATTAGGGCTAGACGTACCTGTTAAAAATAACTTCCCCAAAACCAAAAGAAAAAAACATTATTTAAACCCGGGTTTACAACAAAGGGGTTATTCTTCATCTGTTTTGGATGGGCCAAAATTAATAGCGGATAACAAGATCGGGATATCCTGTTTTCAAAACCAACAGGTTAGTTAAGACTCCCAAAAAACAAACAGGGAATCTATTTAGTTACTGGTTTCAGTAGGCAATAAAATTTCGATTGTAAATATAATCAAGAAATTTATACCTATTCTACATACTGACCCAGTGCTTTAAAAGGATTCTTGACAAAGGTTGCAAATTCGTTTCAAGACGCGCATATACCCTAGGCAATGCATTATCCCCTTTGTTTATTAACCTGCCAGTGTCAATCAAAACATGGCTTAGTTTTAAGGGCTTGCTATAGATGTGGCACAGGTAGAGGGAAAATTTATGTCCAATTTTAGATAAGGCACTCTTTTCATCGACAGTTACAGGGCATTGTACCTATAAAATCTTTCATTAATTCCCGTTCTAATTCATGTTGTTTATATTGTATATTGCACATTATGAAAACCTACATATGTAGGCTGCCTTACGGAGGAATTTGTCTGTTCGAATTGGGGAGCATATATATGACATTGGTCCCCCTGGATTCAAATCTATCTCAGGAGCATCACGGCATTTTCGCGATGTGCATCATGGTTCTACAAATTTCCTACGAGTTATAAGCCATTGAAAGAGTTAATAGACCGGTCAGAGGGGGGGATTGGAGAAAATGCCTTTTTGATAGAGAAGCGTTCTGGATATGTCCTTGAATTTTTGTTTTCCACAGGGATTATAATATAGAGCGGATTTATTTTACATATATTAATACTTGTTATTATTTTTTATTTGTGTTTTATACAATATCTCTGTTCATCCCTTTAAAAGTTGTTTTTTTAATCAATCTTTTTTTTTGGGGGGTTTTTGGGTTTTTAAAAAAAGAAAAGGGGTTTTAATCCCACCCCTTTTTTAATTGATGTTTTTCCCAATATAATTTTGTTTTTTCAGCCCTTAGTATTTTGTGTTTATGATAAGGGTCTATTTTTTTTGGCCAGACCCGAAAGCGTCAAATATCTTCCAATGTTTTTCTTTAGGTTTTTAGAGATATGTATTTTTTTTAAATTTGGGGCAATAAAGATTATTTTTTTAAAGCGGCATTCCCTGACCAAAATTTTTCTGTTTTTTATTTCCCTTTTGTTGCACCTTTTGGCCCGGGGTGGGGGGGGGTCTTGAAAACCGAAGGACTTGCTGAACACGCTTGAGGGCTGTGGTGAGCGGAATCTTTGTTTTTCTTTTTGTTATAATTTCCCCCTTCCCCTTAAATGAAGATGTTTTTGGGTTTCCCTTTTCCAGAAGTTTAAAACGTTTTCCCAGTGTTTCCTGCAATAGGCACCCCGGGGGATTTTTCCAGAAGACTTTCGGGCATTTGTATGGAAAAGGAAAGGGGCATGCCCGGGGATTTCTAGCACGGCCCAAAAGGCCAAAACGACCAGTTGGATACTACCCCGGCAAGACGGGGCCCTAGCTGTAAGTGGGGGAACCTTCCGTTTACAAGTGTAGTAGAAACCCCAATTTGCTCGGATAAAACAGGGGGATATGGGTAAGTGGGGAACACTCCCTCATCCTTCTGCCCCAAAGTGACTTTCTCCACATTAAACCACGGCTTTCTCTTCGCATCTCAGGTTTTCGGGTGTCCCCCTTCCCCCCCTTCCCGGATAACGCCCACTCTGCTTTTCCCTTTTGTTTCCCCTTCCCCGCCCCCTTACTTCCCTTCCTAAAGGGGCCCCCGGGGGAATGGGGGAAGGGAAGAAAAAATCGGAAAAATTCTGGTGACATAAAGAGAACCATGATTGCTTAGAAATCATGAAGATGTTGACCTTTTCATTTGAACCCTGGTTAGGGTTTTTCTTTTTGTGGAGGGATCCAGATTTGCGGACAGTGCAGGCGATTGCCCGGGATATCCCCCGTGACCACTCCACGCAGGGGTTTGGAAGCAAAAAGACGGAACCCAGGGTTTTAGGGCCCAGAGGGAAAAATTTTGGCCCAACCATATGTACGGTTAAAGTTTATGCTTTCGGGGTTTAGCCCATGCCCGGTTGGCCCTTTATTGGGAAAGGCCCAAAAAGGTTTTCTCACGGCTGCGGGAAACCCCCAAGTAAAAACCTTTGGACAAGCCTTTTAGGTCCTGTTGGATGCATTGTGGCTGCCAGGGAAACCCGTGGCCCTTCCCTAAAATAAAGGCCCCCATGGGAAGTTTTTGAAAGAAGACGAAAAAAAATTTGGCTGACCAAGAAAGAAAACCCCGGGCCGAGGGGGTTTTGGAAAAAGGGGGAAACCAAGGCAGTCCCCGGGTTCAGTGGGGCAGGGGGGAAAACCCTTTACCCCAACTATTAAAGGGGGCTGCGGGTTTTAAAAAAAAGGTTGGGCGGGAAACCAAGCCCCCAAGGGAAGAAAAAGGAAAGTGGAAAAAAAAGGGAAACCAAGAAAAAACAAAGGGTAGATGGGCTATATGGGTAGGGATTGGGGCCCTGCTTCCCCAAGGGGGCGCTTTAGCCAGCTGTTAGTGCTTTTGGGAACATGGAAGGGTTCTGAAAGCACGGACGCTTAAAGGGGCAAGAAAAAAAACAGTAAATCCCCTTTCCCAGACACCCGGCCCATAGCTTGGTTAGAGTCAGGCACACCCCCGGGGGGATGGTTAAAGGCTCTCCGCCCCCTATGAATCCCTGTTAGGCAGGTTGCCCCAAAGGCTAGGTGCATTTTTCCCCAAAAAGAAAATTTGGGAGTTACAAAAGATGCTTTGACCTCTTTTGGGGACTCCCATGGTTAAAGAGTTGTCGCAAAAATGTTTTTCTGGGATTTTTCCCCTTTCCCGGAACTTGGGACGTTGCTTGCTTTAAAAAAGCAAACGCCTGGTGACTGGGCCCTACAAAAAGAAGTTTGGGTGAAAAAACCCTAAAACCCAAGGTTTAAAGGGCCGAAACCCAATTTCCTGCGGGACCCCGACCACACATGTAAAGGGGGCAGGAAACCCCAAAAACGGGGGTTCCCATTTTTTCCACTGAAAGGGATCGCTCCCCCCCTGGAGATGAGGCAGATGCGCGTTTACTGACGTTAAATAGTTATGTTGCTTTAAACTCTTGGTCAAGGGAAAACCCCGCATATATTTTGGGGTGTGATGGAAAGGGTATGGGGCCCCCCCTTGCTATTACTGGGGGTGTGTGGGTTGGGAAAACAGGGAAGATGGGGGGGGGATTTGACCACAGGGCTGCCTTTTTAAAAAGGAAAGACCAAAACCCGGAAAACCCCTTTCTCAAATAGGATGGAAAAGGTTTTTCAAAGGGCTGGAACCCGTCGGGGAACAGGGAAATTCCCCGGAGAAAGCATGTCCCCCAAAGCTTAAAATATTGAAGACCCTCAGGAGACTGTTTGGGGGCCCTATATGTCCCGGGAGTCTATATATTTTTGGGGAGGGGTCAGAAAAATTTGGCCCAAACAGACCCAAGGAGGGAAGAGAAGCCTTTTCCCCAAGGGGCCCGCTTAAAACCCCCCTGTGTTTTTTTGATGCTATTTGGAGGCCCCCAAGGGGGGTTTCCCCCATGAGTTTTTAAGGGAAGGGACCAAAGGGGGTGCGGGGTTTGAATCTCTGCTACTGAAATCATTTTTACCCAGGCAAATTTTCACCCGCTGTAATTTTATCCCCGATAAAAAAAAAGGACCGAATGGGAAGGGCACTGTGGCCATTTGAAAGCTCGATGATCTCTCAGGGAAAAATTTTAAAATGTAAATTTAGGATAGTTTACCCCTGGGAAACAGTGGTTCAAATTTATGGTTTTTAAGGGGTTTTTGGGAGGGAATTTCTCGCCCGAAAGGTATTTTTCCATATTGAAATTTTGGTTTCTAAAACTTGTTAATTTTTCTGTTGTGTTTTTCCCTTGTTTGAGGAAATTTTTTGTGAAAAAATTGGACCAGGGCTACTCCCATCATGATTTAACAGTTGGCCACGCATGGCCTTTGATGAAAAGCGGGGCATACCACACCCCAAGGGGGTCCCCCCCCCAACCCCCCGAAAACCCCCCCCATTTATTGGGGGACTTTTTGAACCCCCCAAAAAATATTCCCATGAGAGACCATTGACGTCAGAAAGGGGCTCCGGAAAGTCATTACCCCCTCTGCAACCGAAAGTTTCAAAGGGTTTTGACCATAGAAGTGGGGGGTGGCTAGGGCATATCAGGGGGTACGGGGGGGCGCCCCCCTTTTCAGGGCGAGGGGTACTTCCGCCCAAAAAACAAGAATTTTGGGGAAAGGGAAAAAGGGAAAAAGGATAGGGGAGTAAAAATGAGAAAAAAAGTCTCAAGGGGGGGGGGGGGGGGGGGGGGGGGCTGTTGTTTTGGTTGGGGAACCCAAGTTTTTAAAGTGGGGGTCCTTTGGTTCATTTTAAAGTATTTGGGTTTGTTTTTATACCCTCAATTTTTATTTTATTAAAATATATAATTTTATATATTATTTTATATTTTTTTATACATTTATTAATTTTTATATTTATTAAAAAGGGACATAAATTAAAATTTTTTACAGCTGTAAAAGTTTTATGTTTTTAAATTTTGTCTTTTAAGGGGTTAAAAAAAATGGGCGCCTGTAGTAGTTTGTATAGATCGTCGTGTAATTTCCAAGGGTGGCCCCCTAGTCGAAGTTACACCCTTTTGTTAGACATTCCTGAGGGGCCCTGTGAGGAGTGGTTTCCCTAATAAAGGCGTTTTCCAATAGACCCTCACGACGCTCCTTTTGATGCCTTCTTATCACTCATTTTTCAAAAGGGTATAAAAAAAAAACCTTTGTGGGAATTTAAAAACAAAAAAGCATTTTTTATAGCAGCAAGGGGATGTTGTGATGTGTTTTTTTCGGTTTCACCCTTTGTTATTTTTAAGATTAAATTTTAACCCCCCCAAAGGGAAAAAAAAAAACCCTTTTGAGGCTACTTTCTATTTCATATATATATTGTGAGCAGGCGCTCAGCTCTCTGATGCCATCAAGGGCCGTCCTGGGGGTCTTTTTCTCACGGATCGCCGTCCTGGGGGTCTTTATCTCACGGTTTGCCCCTCCTTCTTGGGGAAATGTTATGGGGACGTTGTCCCCATGGTTTTGGCCCCCAACCAGTTTTTTTTTTAGGAAAACCCGGGTTTAAAAGCCCCCACAAAAACAGAAACCATACCCAAATTTTAAAACCCTGGCCGTTTTTGCCACTAAATGAACATTTGAAAACACTTCTAACCCTAGTCTGAGTCTAGTACCCCGCCCATCAAACCCGGGGGGTTTTTTCATACCCCTTCTCCCCTGGTTATGGCTTCAAACATGGGATTTTTTGGGGTTAAAAAGGGCCCCACCCCCTTTTTTTAAAAGCAAAGGGCCCCTTTATGCCAATTTTTTGCTCTACGCAGGGTTTTATCCAAAAAAAATTGGGGATGGGCAATAACAAACTTAAAGTAAATCATTTTATTAATTGCAATTCCCCTTTTTGTAATCTTGCTATAATTGCAA
>JAODAL010035349.1:0-43055 GCA_025379985.1 Phyllomedusa bahiana | reverse complement strand
TCCACCCCCTTTTTTCGGGAGCCATGATCATGTTACACCCAAAGGGCTCACTTTTAAAAATTTCAACTGGATCTGAAGGGGCCAAAAAACGGTTCTGTAGTAAGTACAGGGGGTAGTTTCCACTACAATTGGGGTTTTAAAAAAACATTTCCCTGTTAAAAGCGGGGCAGAAAAACTTATGTAAAAGTGACCCCCAAAAGTCTTTTTCAGACCTTTTGGGGGGTAAAATATGTAAAATAAAGTATTAAAAAACCACATACAAAATAAAATATTACAAAAAAACACATTAATAGCCAAAGCAAACTTTTAAAGCCTCAAAATCCTAAAAAAAATTCCCCTATAAAAGGAATTTTCATAATGGAAAAGATATAAACATTACACAATTAACGTTAGCGTCACTTTTGCTGTAAAAAAAAAAAAAAAGAAAAAAAAAGGTAAAAAATAAAAAAAAAACTAAAGGAAAAAAATAAACAAAAAATAAATCATATTTGTATCATAGAAGAAAAGGCAAAAAATTAGTAGAATAACTAATTTGCAAGAAAGCTTTTCCAGCGTTAAAAACCCTGGGGTTAAAGGGAAAAAAAGTCCGGGCCCAGAACGGGGTGAAACGGGGGGTGGGCAGGAAAACCCCCTGGGGGCCCTAAACGAAATAAAGGGACCCTAAGCCCCTATGACTGGAGTATATGTAGGGTCCAAGAGCTCACAGGCAGGTTAACTAGGTTATAATGTTTTGGGTTACCTATTAAAATTTGACATTCAGGACAGCATGACTTTTTGGGTTTCCACAGGTCCGGACCCCCCTTATCCCGCCCAGGGGGAAAAGGGCCAAATCCACAAAAAAATTGGATGTACACTGCGGGTCACCCCACCGGGCCCACACGGGGAAAACCAATGGCCCTTTTTAAAGTACAGATTTTTGTATGGGGTCCCGCTCAAAAGGGGTATCGATAAAATCCCCTAAAAACCCCTTACACATCGCCCCCTCCCCAATGTCTAAATTCACATAAAAACCAAAAAAAATTAACAACCGACTCCTTCCCCCTTTTTCCCGGGTTTGCTTTATTGGATTTTAAACCAAATGTCCGGGGGGTTTTAACCGGGAACACAAACTAAGGGAAAGCGCAGCGCCACTTATGGGGGGTCCTGTTTTCTGCAGAAATCCCCAGCAGCATCCTTTTGGAAATTTTTTAAAAGCAAAAAATTGCACAATGTAACGGGGGAAATAAATCAGAAAAGTTCATCTGGACAGGACAAAGGATCACACTCGCCTCTATGGGGCTGGTGGGAACAAAATAAAGCGCATATAGGGGACTACTGATTATAAACAGATTGCATTATTATAAATGTATAGAGGAGAACGCCCCCATAGTGCAACTCTGACCAGCATCCACCTCCATAATAGCAAAGATCACTTCATTCAGGAGGTAATTGGCCAGTGGTGGTACTCCGCACACAACGGATCACATGATTAACAGATCCATCAATCCAGGAGACTATCCCCCTTTCCCGGCATTAAATTTTAAAAGGGGGTTTTCCCCAAGAGTTGAAAAAGCTTGTTCGTCCGTCGGGAAGTGAAACAATAGAAGCAAAGAACCATACGCACCTTCGGGACGCTCATGTGACAGTCGCAGCCAATCACAGGCCGCAGCAGTCATGTGCACGTGACATTATGATTGGCTGTGACGATGAACCTTGTGAGGGGGACCAGCAAACAGGTAGGCAGCGTGGGCTTCAGCGGACAGAGACCGTGACACAAAATTCAAGTCCAGGCGTTGCCCGGGTTTATTTTTAGCAGGTGCAAAAACGTAAAAAAAAAAACAAGCCTTAGCTTGGGCTAACAGAAAATAAAGACCTGCTCGGCTGAGCACTCACAACATAGAAATTCCCACTAGTCCTTTAATACAGCTGAGTACTCACAGCTTTTTAAGAAAAAAAAAGGAAGGGGGAAAAAACCGGGAAAAGGGTTTTTTTAAAAAAACCCCCAGAGCAAACGGATTGGAAAACCGCTTTTAAAACCAAACAGTGTGTTTAACCAAACGACCCGAATGAAGCATACATCATAACTATTAAAAAATATATCTTTATTAAACATTACAAAAGTATAAAAAGGACAAAAACCACGGACAAAGAGAATCACCAAAAAATAATAGCTGGGGGAAAATAACCAACCGAACCCTCTATAAAGTGCAAAACATGTAGTGTATATATACTGCTATAAGTATAGATGCATAAATCTCCCATATCCCAATATCTGACTACTCTAGATACATAATGCCTCTAACATCAATAGTATAAATCTAATAATAGACAATGGCATATATCCAGCAATAGTCAAAATTACAGCCTGGGAAATATAGAAAACATATGCGTAAATGCAGTACTTAACCAGTAGAAGAGGTGGTGGATGCGTATCACCCCAAACATGTCAGTAACATATCGTTACTGACCCACAAACTGTCGGCTTCCCTTCACCGAGACCAGGCTTCTCAGTGACACGCATTGCTCCACATACTTCCCAAAGCCGCATAGGAGAGCATTCTAGGAGAAATATATCTTCCCTCAATGATGCCGCCTGTCACTGTCTCACAACCTCTACAGCCAAGATAAACAGGACGGCCGCCGCGACAGAATGAGAGCGTCCGGGAGGAGAGTAGGATTCTCTGCTATTTTTTATCTTGCTGCGAAGAACTAACGAGACACACACCACTGAGCCTCACTTCCATGTCATTTCCACTCAAGTTGGATCAGCCTGAAATTTGATTTTCCACTTAGATTTTGACTATCATTCTTTTTTTTTTTTTTTTTTTTTTTAAAAAATATATTTATTGAGGTTCTCAATACAATAAGAACACCATAAAGATGAGCATGGCACACAATTTTGAAGGAGTCAGTACAAAGTCAAATTATCATGAGCCACATTTCAATAATATAATGAAACACTTAGGTCATAGGCTTTATCAATGAACTTCACATAGCCCACACGTCACAAGCAAAGTCCAAAGTGTCCAAGTTCTCGGAAGTAGCGACATGTGACTTATAAACGGACCCGGAGAATATCCGAGAACATAATATTCGCCTACCACATAAACCACCTAATATGTAATATGTGTGTATTAGAAGATGATGTAAAGAGAGAAGAAAAAAAAAAAAAAGAACCTCTACAAGTTCTTTGTAGTTTATACCTCAAAACCAAAAATATATAACAATTAACATCCAACTTCTAACCGCTGCGTCAAAAGAACACCCTGAGCTTTTAGGATACTAGTGTTTGAAATAGAGAAGGGTCTTCCCTACGTCTCCCATAGAACCGATCCCGGTACTTGCCCACTGGCAGAGGAGTACATGGACCTTCAACAATCTCCCCTATCCTCGTCTCCTTCCCCCAGTGCTATCATCAGTCCCGCAGGCTCAATTTCAACCCCCCCAAGGTGTTGGTCAGTTCTCCCTCTAGATACCAATTTGTAAGGCGAAACGGATATACTAGTTGGGTAAGTTCGTCTTCATTCAGGAAGGCTTCGATAAAAGGCTTCCAAGTTGTAAAGAAACCTTCCGTTAATGTATATTTTGCTCTTTCTACCTCCGCTTTTTCCAGATTGAGATAAGATTTCACCATGGTCCAAACCTCACCCATAGTGGGTGTAGCATCATCCAGCCATCTGTTTAGTAAGCATCGCTTTGCCCCTAGGAGGATAATATGAGATAGTTTACTGTGTTTGTTAGGGACTGGTAAGTCATGGAAGAGTAGAAAGTTAGGAGTGAGGGGCCCATTTATTCCTAGCTTGTTTTTTAGAGTATCAAGTAGCTCTAGCCAAAACGCCTGAGAGTCAGGGCACAGCCACAGACCATGGATTAAATTCGTTTTTGGTTGGCGACCATCATTCTTAATCCAGACTCCACAGGATATTCATTTTCATTGATCATTTTTACATTTTATCGTTAATGCACACCACTATGTAATGAAAAAAGAATTGCAACCAGAATATTTCATTCACAGATCTAGGATGTGGCATTTTAGTGTTCCCTTTTTTTGAGCAGTGTCGCTTTTCCCTACACTTTTTCTAGGAGCTGTTAATATACTTATATAAATTATCCATGTCTCCGTGGAGCCATCTTTTCTCAACACTAAACAATTTTAATTCTTTTAACCTCTTCTGATAACGAAGATGTTCCGTTCCCCTAATAAGTTTGGTTGCTCGTCTTTGCACTCTCTCTAGCTCCATTACATCCCTTCTATAAACTGGAGCCCAGAATTGAACAGCATATTCCAAATGAGGGCACACCAATGCTTCATACAGCATTAATACCCTTTCCCGCGAGTCCATGCCTGTTTTAATAGACACCAATATTCTGCTGGCTTTAGAGGTTGCCGATTGACACTAAATGTTCTGTAATCTATGATGTACAGCCAAAGTCTTCTCAAAGAGTGATTCTCACAGTTTTTCATTCCCTAGGACATATGATGCCTGCAGATTATTAGTACAGAGATACATAACTTTACATTTAACCACATTGAACCTCATTTGCCAAGTGGATGCCCAAACACTCAGTGTTCAGGTCTGTTTCAATTTTTGAACAACATCTTTTATACATTACACTATATACAGTGCCTTGCGAAAGTATTCGGCCCCCTTGAACTTTTCAACCTTTTGCCCCATTTCAGGCTTCAATCAAAGATATAAAATGTTAAATTTTTTGTGAAGAATCAACAAGTGGGACACAATTGTGAAGTGGAATATAATTTATTGGATATTTGAAACTTTTGTAAAAAATAAACTGAAAAGTGGAGCGTGCAATATTATTTGGCCCCTTAAGTGAATACTTTGTAGCGCCACCTGTTGCTGCGATTACAGCTGCAAGTCGCTTGGGGTCTGTCTCTCAGTTTTGCACATTGAGAGACTGAAATTCTTGCCCATTCTTCCTTGGCGCACAGCTGGAGCTCAGTGAGGTTGGGTGGAGAGCGTTTGTGAACAGCTGGAGCTCAGTGAGGTTGGATGGAGAGCGTTTGTGAACAGCTGGAGCTCAGTGAGGTTGAATGGAGAGTCGTTTGTGAACAGCTGGAGCTCAGTGAGGTTGAATGGAGAGCGTTTGTGAACAGCTGGAGCTCAGTGAGGTTGGATGGAGAGCGTTTGTGAACAGCTGGAGCTCAGTGAGGCTGGATGGAGAGCGTTTGTGAACAGCTGGAGCTCAGTGAGGCTGGATGGAGAGCGTTTGTGCTCAGCTGGAGCTCAGCGAGGTTGGATGGAGAGCGTTTGTGAGCAGCTGGAGCTCAGTGAGGTTGGATGGAGAGCGTTTGTGAGCAGCTGGAGCTCAGTGAGGTTGGATGGAGAGCGTTTGTGAACAGCAGTTTTCAGCTCTTTCCACAGATTCTCCATTGGATTCAGGTCTGGACTGTGCTTTGGCCATTCTAACACCTGGATACGTTAATCTGTGAACCTTCCATTGTAGATTTTGCTTTGTGTTTGGGATCATTGTCTTGTTGGAAGATAAATCTCCGTCTCAGTTTCAGGTCTTTTGCAGACTTCTACAGGTTTTCTTCCAGAATGGTCCTGTATTTGGCTCCATTCATCTTCCCATTAATTTTAACCATCTTCCCTGTCCCTGCTGAAGAAAAGCCCAAACCATGATGCTGCCCCCACCATGTGTGACAGTGGGGATGGGGTGTTCAGGGGGATGAGCTGTGTTGCTTTTAGGCCAAACATATCGTTTTGTATTGTGGCCAAAAAGTTGGATTTTGGTTTCATCTGAGCAGAGCCCCTTCTTCCACATGTTTGGTGTCTCCCAGGCGGCCCCTTCTTCCACATGTTTGGTGTCCCCCTGGTGGCTTGTGGAAACTTTAAAACAAGACTTTTTATGGATCTCTTTGAGAAATGGCTTCTTCTTGCCTCTTCCATAAAGGCCAGATTTGTGCAGTGTACGACTGATTGTTGTCCTATGGACAGACTCTCCCACCTCAGCTGTAGATCTCTGCAGTTCATTCAGAGTGATCATGGGCCTCTTGGCTGCATCTCCGATCAGTCTTCTCCTTGTTTTAGATGAAAGTTTAGAGGGACGGCCGGGTCTCGGTAGATTTGCAGTGGTCTGATACTCCTTCCATTTCAGTATGATCGCTTGCACAGGGCTCCTTGGGATGTTTAAAGTTTGGGAACTCTTTCTGTATCCAAATGCAGCTTTAAACTTCTCCACAACAGTATCACAGACCTGCATGGTGTGTTCCTTGGTCTTCATGATGCTCTCTGCACTTTAAACCCTGAGACTATCACAGAGCAGGTGCATTTATACGGAGACTTGATTACACACAGGTGGATTATATTTATCATCATCAGTCATTTAGGACAACATTGGATCATTCAGAGATCCTCACTGAACTTCTGGAGTGAGTTTGCTGCACTGAAAGTAAAAGGGCCGAATAATTTTGCACGCCCCACTTTTCATTTTTTTCTTT
The DNA here is from genome assembly GCA_025379985.1 of Phyllomedusa bahiana. NCBI lineage: Eukaryota > Metazoa > Chordata > Amphibia > Anura > Hylidae > Phyllomedusa > Phyllomedusa bahiana. The sequence continues at coordinate 36,613 of JAODAL010035349.1, read as the reverse complement.
TCTTTACAAAATTTTAAAATATCCAATAAATTTCGTTCCACTTCACAATTTTGTCCCACTTGTTGTTGATTCTTCACAAAAAATTTAAATTTATATCTTTATGTTTGAAGCCTGAAATGTGGCAAAAGGTTAAAAAGTTCAAGGGGGCTGAATACTTTCGCAAGGCACTGTAGCTTGTTATTTGCAAAAACAAACAAACAGTGTTGTTAACCCCCTTCTCAATATCATTAATAAATACATTGAATAAAAGCGAACCCACTACTAAGCCACTTATAACTGGGGACCATTCGGAGTAGAAATCATTTACCACCACTCTCCGAGTATGATCCAATAGTCAGCTGTTAATCAAATTACACAATATTATTTCTAACCCAAAAGAATTTAATTTACCCAATAGACACTTATGACCGTGTCGAATGCCTTTGCCAAGTCTAAAAACACTATATCCACAGCCGCCCCTAACATGGAGGATACGCAAGGCCCCAGGGACACTATATCCACAGCCGCCCCTAACATGGAGGATACACAGGGCCCCGGGAAACTATCTCCACTGCCGCCCCTGACATGGAGGATACACAGGGCCCCGGGAAACTATATCCACAGCCGCCCCTAACATGGAGGATACACGGGGGTCACGGGAAACTATATCCACTGCAGCCCCTAACATGGAGGATACACAGAGCCCCGGGACACTATATCCACAGCCGCTCCTTAAAATGGAGGATACACAGGGCCCCTGGAAACTATATCCACAGCCGCCCCTAACATGGAGGATACACAGGGCCCTGGGAAACTATATCCACAGGCACCCCTGAAATGGAGGATACACGGGGGTCACGGGACACTATATCCACAGCCGCCCCTAACATGGAGGATACACAGGGCCCCGGGACACTATATCCAAAGCCGCCCCTAACATGGAGGATACACAGGGTCCCGGGAAACTATAGCCACAGGCACCCCTGAAATGGAGGATACACGGGGGTCACGGGACACTATATCCACAGCCGCCGCACTATCCAGACCTCTACTCGCCTCTTCATAAAAACAGATCAGATTGGTCTGACAACTCCTGTCTTTAGTAAAACCATGCTGGTAATCACTTATAATATTTTATATTCTGCCACATATTCCTGTATATAGACCCTGATGAGCCCCTCAAACAGTTTTCCCACAATAAATGTTAAACTTACTGTTCTATAATTACCTGGGCAAGACCTCAAGCCAAATTTAGAAGATGGGAACCGCATATGCGTTGCACCAGTCTCCAGGCACTTTACCAGTCACCAGAGAATCTCTAAATATCAGTACAGGGGCACAGAGATAACAGAGCGGAGCTCTTTAAGAACCCTTGGGTGTAAGAGAACAGGTCCTGAAGCCTTGTTCACCTTCAGTCTATTTAACTTGTCTTGGATCATTTCTCAGCCACTCAGCCAATTTATTTGAAGTATTAACAGTATTGACACCGCCTACATCCACCACCTATTCCTCCCATTTAGGTAGCTCTGCCTTCTCCTGGTCCCCAATGGCTCTATAAAAGAGCTGAAACGTAGCTCTATATATTGACTTGGGTGATTAAAATCCCTATTTTTGAAGTTTCTGGTGCTGCTTTTGTTCTATTTTTGTGAGATTTATTGGAGGATTTGGGGTCTGACTACAGAAGCCTACACACAGTTATATTATTTTGTTATACATACGGTGCTGTCCTCTGCAAGATATATGAACAAGGGCTCCGCAAATACAAGGGCTCCGCAAATAGCCGAAACGCGTTGGTGGATACTAGTGACCCTCTGCCTATATGTAAATGGATTGGCAGATTATTGGGTCAACTACGCAGCCTTCACAATTTTCTTGTTTTGCTTGTTTAAGATATATTATTACTGTTATTTAAAGGTCCTACATGCTCTGACTTTGGTTTTGGCATTTCTATGTTGAAATGATTTTTGGGGGTTTGTTTTGCGGTCCTAAGCCACCAGCCTTTTGTTTCGAAATTTTGCTTGTTTTGTCCCCTTTTTACAGATCTTATTGCATTTTTTGTATTTTTCAAAGGCTAATGATAATCCATTTGACTTCCAGTATCTCACAAAAGTGAGGACACCCCTTAAATCTTTGTAAACATTATATATTTTCATGGGACAACACTGAAGATATGACACTGACACAGTGTAAAGTAGTCAGTGTACACCTTGTATAAGTGTCATTCTGGTGTACCCTCACAATAACTCATCACACAGCCATCAATGTTTAAACCGCTGGCAATAAAACGGAGTACACCCCTAAGGGAAAATGGACAAATTGGGCCCAATTTGCCATTGTCCTTCCACTGTGTCATGTGACTTGTTAGTGTTGCAAAGTCTCAGGTGTGAATGGGAAGCAGGCGAGTTAAATTAGGTGTTCTCACTCTCACACGCATATACGGGTCACCGGAAGTTCAAAATGGCCCCTCATGGCAAAGAACTGACTGAGGATTTGAAAAAAAGAATTGTTGCTCTACATAAGGATGACCAAGGCTATAAGAAGATTGTCAGCACCCTGACACTGAGCTGCAGCGCGGTGGCTAAGACCATACAGTGGTTTAACAAGACAGGTTCCACTCCATGCCTCACCATGGTCGACCAAAGAAGTTGAGTGCACGTGCTCAGCGTCATATACAGAGACTGTCTTAACCTTTGCATTGCTGCAGAGGTTAAAGGGGTAGAGGGTCATCGTGTCAATGCTCAGACCATACATATGTCAAGTGTGTGTGTCAGCAACCAGGGGAGGAGTAAAAAGACCGATGTGTCTTGCCTGCAGTCAAGCATGGTGGTGGGAGGGTCATAATTTGGGGCTGCATGAGTGCTGTTGGCTGTGGGGAGCTACAGTTCATTTAGGAAGCCATGAATGCCAACATGTACTATGACATACTGAAGCAGAGCATGATCCCCTTCCCTACCTCGCTAAAGAAAATGAGGGTAAAGGTGCTGGACTGGCCAAGCATGTCTCCAGACTGTAGTGAGTGGCGCTGTGCTACGGCCCGCGGGTACACCCGTGCGCCCTCTCCGGGGTTCCTGCTCCGTCCGCGTCCTCTGCCGGCCGAGCTGTGCGCCCCCGGTCCCTAGGGCGCGCGTGTTCTTATAAATTTAAAGGGCCAGCGCGCCGGTAATTGGCTAATTGCTAGGCACTGCCCCTATATATTGGTTCGGTCCACGGGACTTCCTTGCTGGTTCTATGTTGCCCCGTGCCTTAGAAAAAGTGTTCCTAAGTGTCTTCTTGCCTTGCCGTGTACCCAACCTCTTGCTACGGTTTCCCGACTCCGAACCTTTGCTGCCTGCCCTGACCTTCTTGCCTGTCCACGACTACGGTTCTCATCTGACGATTCTGAACCTCGCTGCACCTCGGCTGCCACCGCAAGCCCGCCACGTCAGGGGTAGCGACCTGTAGGACTCCAGCCGCAGCAAGTCCATCCCGCTTTGCGGCGGGCTCTGGTGAAAACTGGAACCTACTTAGACACTGCTCCCTGGCGCGGTTGTTGCCACCGCTTGTGGCGGTCCAGTGGATCCACTAACCCGGCCGTTACACAGACCTAAACCCTACTGAGCATCTGTGGGGCATCCTCAAACAGAAAGTGGAGGAGCACAAGGTCTCTAACATCCATGAATCCATGTTTCAGACCCAAACACGCATCTGACAATGTGCAGTGTGATTTACATTAGTTTCAATGTAAAACAGGCATCTGAACGTCTGAACACCATTGCGTGTTTTAAATGTGTCTTTTTTTAACAAAGTTTATTGAATATTATAGGTAATGAATACAGAACAAACATCTAAGGCTATGTTCACACGGCTTAAAATGGGCCGTATTTCGGTCAGTAATTACGCGCCGAAGTGCGCAAATTACGGCTTGAAAACGGCCCATTCATTACGGTAATTCACAGTTCTCATAGAGAACTATGGATTACGTCTCCTCTCCCCGCTCGCGAATCCGCCGGGCGGGGAGATAATTGACATGTGAATTACTAGCGGCGTATACGCGCCGCTAGCAATGATTGTCTATGGGCCGGCGAAGTGCCGGCCCCCCGCTCCTTCCCCCGCTCCCGTCCACACGGCGTAATTGCGGAGCATAATTACGTCCCACAGTTAAGCCGTGTGAACCTAGCCTAACAGTAAAAGCCACATTGTACATACCGTGTGAATTACTTGCATTACATTACATGCCTCCTTCTGATCCGTTCAAAGAACTGGCATGACAATTCTTGATCCATTTTATGCAACAGACGCCCTATTTAACACTATAGGGCGCATTTCTGCTGCACAGAAAACGCATCCAAAAACACACACCGCATTTTGAGTGCATATTTGGATGCGTGTGGCACAGCGATTTCAATCTGTTTATCAGATCGAAAAAACGCAGTGTGAACATACCCTTATATAAGCTGTAAACTGACTACTTTTCATTGTATCAAAGTGTCATATCTTCAGTGTTGTCCCATGAAAAGATATAACACAATATTTACAAAAATGTGAGGGGTGTACTGACTATTTTGAGATACTGTATACACAGATATGACAGGACAGGTGATGTCTGTTGCATCACGGACAGGTTATGGCTCTTCCAAGTCAGCCACAAGTTTGGAGTCTCTCGTTCACACGGCTGATTCTGGGACGGATTTCAGCCGTATTGCGCTCCAATACGGCTGAAATCCATCCCAGCCATTACGGTAATCCACAGTTCTCACAGAGGACTATGGATTCCGTCTCCCCTCCTCGCTCGGCGTATTAAAGTGACATGCACATTATTCCGGCGGGATACGCGCCGTGGATAATGGGTGTCTATGGGGCCGGTGAGTTGCCGGCCCTCCTGCCCTGCCCTGCTGCACGGCACACGCCGTAATTGCAAGGCGAAATCCGTCCCGCAATTACGGCGTGAATAAGCCGTGTGAACTTTTTAAAGGAGCCCCTGGTCTTACTCCTCTACCGACGCAAGGGGTTTTGGACTCTGCTACAGGGAGCTCCCAGGTCACAGTCCCCGACACAGTCACTCACGGGAACAGCTGTCGTGCAAGCATGGTACAAAAAGAACAGACAGGGCTCAGGTCTCACGCAGAAGGTCAGGACAGGCAGCATGCAATTGTCAGTGGGTCCCTGGCATAAGGTCTGGCTTGGCAGAGTTAACTCCTAAGTGGATCAAGAATAACAAAAGGCCGAAGTTGCAAAATTGTAAACAGAAACACTAACCGGGTAGACACACCAGGAAACTGGCAGGGATTGCAGGGAAAACGCCCTTTTGAGATGCCTGAGCTAACTAGCCACTGGATCCTGGGACAACCTTAAAATCAATGAGCACCAGCATGCATGTGCTAAGGAGCAGGCCGTGACGGGAGAGGCAGCTAGCCACCAGAATGGGAAACACAACTCCACGCAAACCTAAATGAACGCTCCGCACAGGGAGCTGCGCGAGGAGGCGTCCAAATCTCCTCTCACATCCTTTACCGGCACAGAGTGAGATCCAATCTCTGCAGTCCAAGAAGCCTCAGGCGCTGTAAAGGGCGACACTATTCAATGTGATGAGTCTACTGTAACAGCAACTTCCAGCAGAGCAATATACACGGCTTATAAGGTTACACAGAACCTGCTGCTGCTGCTGCTTTTGGATCTTCTCACTGCCCCACATCACACTCGCTGTATTGCAGTCAGGTGCCGGACTAGGAGACTTCATGAGGGAGTGATAAGCCTGGTGCAGTGAACCCTGCCATCTTTAGGTTTGTTTCTGCTGAGTTTCTAGTCTCCACTTTTTACTAAAAACTTTTTAGTGCAGTTGTAGAAGCCCGCGGAGTCTTGCTTAGTCTGCAGCCGGCCTCATTAGGCGATCGGTCTGACAAGAAGAACAGGCATTGGGGTGACTTTCAGGGAGAGCTGCTGTCACCTGGTCGCCACGGTTTAGTTTGGCTCATTAGTCACAGTTGGACATTCACCATTAAAGACTTCACAATCCATATATTTTTTCAGTGATGTTACTGACAGGAGATCTTTCTGAATTATACTCCTTTGCCAGAGGAAAAGCCTCCCATGACTCGGGAGAACATTACAGAGGAGCAGAGAAGCCGTACGTTAGGCAATAATGTCAGACGGATACTATGTCTGGACCGTGTCCTCTAGGGTATGTCCACATGGCAACGGTTTTCAGATTTGAAAACCGTCAATCATCCCCATAGACGTCAATAGAAAATCCGCCCAGTAGTCTACACTGCATAGTTTTTTTTACAGAGCGGATTTCACACTGACAGCATTCCGAAAAACTCGGAACATGCACAATCTTCTTCCCAGACTCTGCTACTCAATGATTAAGGGGGGGCGGCCAAATCTGCAAAATGCAGAAAGAACCGTCCCTCAAAACCATTCAAAAGACGATGAATTACCAGCCAGATTCTTAAACAGCATTTTACAACTGCCGGGCGCCCGAACCCTTAGGGTATGTCCCCCCGGCAAAGGTTTTCAGCCGGATTTACAGATGGTTTTTGGTTTTGAAAGACATTGTAAACAGACTGTCAATCTTTTACATGGACCTTAATGGAAAATCCGTGCAGCAGTCCCCCCTGCACGGATTTTCCATCGGACGGTTTTTCACACTTAGAACATGTTCATTCTTCCGCTCAGTTTTTGGGCGGAACATGTCGGTGCGAAGGGAGGGGCTTTAATCCACAAGCCACAGACAAAAGCCGCCCCCTCCGTGCCAAAAACAGACCAAATACCGGTCGGCATTTCCCGACCGGTATGTGGTCTGTGCCGTGTAAATGTCCCCTTACTCTCACAGAATAACACTGGAGGGTCCTATGTTAAATGCTGCACTGTCCACTGAAGTTATCCATCAGGGTAGACTCTGTACTATAGCATCTAGAATTACCAAAAATGGATGCTACTCAGCGGCCTCTGTCTTATAGGGTCCCATGTAAAAAATAAAAAACGTATCGCATGGTTATTGCAGCTCTCTGCACTACTTCAGGAGGTAGGACAAGAAAATAGGACCCCAGAGATGACCTATGTTCTGGAGTCAAACGTGAATGTTATCTGTACCTGAAAAAGAAAATCTATTGATGTTGAAAAAAAAGCCAGCAACAGTGCTGGATACCCCCTGGATGCCAAAAAGCCACACTTTTGTCCTCCATTGGGTAACAGAGGTGTATGGACTCGCCTACTTTATCTGAAGCAGAGCGAATAAGCAGCACTGAAAAATACACTGTTAAAAGAGACTTAGGGCCCGTTGATACGGCAGAGGACAAATACCGGTCAGTTTATCCAACCAGTATTTTTCTGTTTTGCGACCATCCCCAAGGCCGCGGGGGTGATGTCTTTTCTCCGCGATGAGCCCTCACCATGTTCATATTCCGTCCAAAAACCAGACGGAAGAATGAGCATGCACAATGTTTCTCGAAAAAAGAGGGGACTGCTTCACGGGTTTTCCATAGAAGCCCGGTGTGTTAGTTTGTAGGCGGTTTTTCAGACACAAACCGTCTGAAAAAACGTCCACAAACCCGTGCCGTGGGGACATGCCCTTACCCCTCTGCGCCTCATCACACAGTATTACGCCATGGAGGGTATAGACCAGGTTCACAGGTGAAGTCCATTCCATAGCTGGTGGGTGCCAGCTGATACGTACAGGTAGCACCCACCTTTAGTGGCCAAAATAGGGAGAAAATTCCCGCCCCCCACCCCTTTTAAAAACGTGGGAATCCATAGTGGCATATGCATTTTCAAGGAGCACACCCCAGACATTTCCCGCAAACCACTGTAACAAAATCCTGCACCTTTTTGGGCCCCCAGGGGCCTAAAAAGGCCCCCGGGTCTTTTAAAAAACCGGGGCCAGAGTCAGTTTAATAATAATCACAAAAATTAACAAAACCCACTAAAACAATATAACTCCCAAGATGTGAAGAAGCCCAAATTAGGAGGCCCAAAAAAAGAGGGGTACAAAATTTTTAAAAAAGCACAAGCTAGGGGCCAACCTGCTTTTTCCCCAGTTTCCTGTGTCCCTTATTCTGTAAAATGCTGAAATTTTTTAGAGCTTTTAAAATTCCCAAAATTTCTGGCAGTTTTAAAAGGGGCCAAAAAAAAAAAAAAAAAAAAACCAAAACAAAAAAAAAAAAAAACAAAAGAAAAAAAAAAAAAAAAAAAAAAAAAAAAAAAAAAAAAAAAAAAGAAAAAAAAAAAAAAAAAAAAAAAGAGTCCAGTTTTCATGAGCATTTTGGGGCCTTTTCCCCCCAAAACCAAAGCAAACCCGGCCCCTTGAAAAGTTATTCACGTTTTCAAAAAATTTTTAAAAAGTAATGGGAAAAAATAATTTGTGAGGTGGGGGGAAAAAGAATTAAACGACTTTTCCCTTTGGCAGAGCGGGCTAAAAAGACTGGATTTAAGCTTTAAGGGACACATAATGAAAACTGCCCTAGGCCCTAAAACCCTCATTTGGGGTTCCCCCATAGCAACGAATCAGAGCCCATAGAAAACCCAAAACAAGGGGCCCCTTTTTTCCTTTTTTCATACATTTCTCGGGAAAAAACCCGAGAGGAGAGCTCCGTTTGGTTGCTAAAAAGGTGTGTTTTAGACCTAGGACCTTTTTCATACAGGGGCCCTTAAATTTTGAAATTTTTGCATCTTAAAGAAAAAAGGGGCAAAAGCCCCCCCGGGGGAAAAAAGCAGGTCTTTTCACAAATCTTGTGCTGTCCTCAGAAAAGGGGAAACAGGGGCCCCCCATGTAAAAAGGTTCTTTTTAACCCCCCAAAAAAAGTGGTCATATAGCTCCCTGGGGATGGAAAAACTTAAAAAGTTGCGGGGAAAATGGTGATGAAAAAGAAATTTTTAAAAAAAATTAAATTTTTTTTTGAAAAAAACTAAAAATCACCGAATTGGCGTCAACCAAAAAATTTAAAAAAAACGCCCAAAAGGGTCGAGCCCCCAGTTTTTAAATTTTTTGGAAGCCAGGCTATTCAATTTTTTTTGGAAAAAGACCACTGTGATTTTTTTTTCCCTTTTGAACCCCAAACCCCGGGGCCTCCCTCTTTCTCCTCCTCCAGGATGCCACCCCGACCTATCTTCCCTTAAGCTTTTAAACACAAAAGGGGGACAGAGACGCTACCCCTAGAGCACCCCCGGGAAAAGTCGGACATGACATTTTTGGTCCCGTGTATCTTTTTTAACCCAGACTTTTCTGCAGAGGTGCAGAAGCGCCGTGCCCAATTTAAAGCCCTTTTTAAAACGTCGACTTAGGACCTGTCGGTTGTGTACTCAAAGGATGTATCCAGCCAATTAAGGGTTTTTTTGCATTTAAAAAACACACATTGACACCCAAAAAGAAGGGCCTCACTTGGCTGGATTTAAATGACCGGGGCCCTGGAGCGGACAAAGCCCCGGGGAATGAACACTAAACCCCAGCGACAGTTTTTTTGAAAACTAAGCTTTTTAATTTTTGAAAAATTTTTCCCATTTTTTTTTTTTTCCTTAGCAGATACTAGAGCTTTTAAAAATGAGGTCTTTTTGAAAGTTTTTCTAAAATGCTAGCGGGAAAAAAAGGGAAAATTTAAACTAGCAAAAACGAAATTTGGGAGCTATAGGCTACACTCTATGCTTGAGTATGCCCCAAGAGTTTTTGGGTAAACCCCTTTCCCCTTTCGGTGAAGGGATTTAAATGAAAAAATTTTTATATTCTACGGGGGTTTTGGTTTTAAAAAGGGTTGTTTATTGGGGGGGTTTATTTTGAGACAGGCCCTTTTGTTTTATGAAACATTACAAATCAAGGCTTTGAAAATTTTACTCCACCCGGTTTGGATATTTTTTGCATAACTGTTATTATGGCGTTTTTTTAATTAACTTTTTGGCATGGAACTTAAGAGGGTTTGGGGGGACCCCAGTAAGCGTTTGGGCTTTTAACTCCTGGTTCCCGAAGGTTCACCCGCAATAGCGGGTCGTCCGAGACCCACCTGACTAAAGACAAACCCCAGGGCCCTGCAAAGACAGGGTTGGGCAGCAACCCCCGGGTGTACTCCTCGCATTCTAGGGGGTTTAATTGTCCCTAATTTAAGACCATTCCTTTTACTGTATTGTTTTTAAAAAACCCGGGATCCAGATGGTAAATATTTTTTACCCTTCCCATTGCGGCCTACAAACCCCCAATTTTATTAAGAAAGCTATATATACCCCTTTTCCTCCATCCCAAAAGCAAAAATTCTTAAAAAAAACTAACGCTTTTGGAACCCATCCCCAGGAGCCCCCATTTTTAAAATTTTTGGGGGGATTTTAAAAAAATATTTGCATCCATACGGGGCCCAAATTTCTTTGCTGGAGATATTGACTCCCAGGCCCAGCCTACCCCCCCTTGAAAAAACTTTTGATGGAGGTAGGTCTTGTTGAAAATTTGGAGCCCAAAACCACCCTACGAAAAAAAAGCAATACTCATGAAATTGGCCACGCATCATTCACTTTTCAAGAATAGACCCCCGCTGTGGCCCCCGGACTCAATGCCCCAAATGTCAAATCGTTGAAATCAAACTCGCTGTATTTCAAATTCATTTCCCCCCTTGACGGTGGCTTTGGACTGGGGCCCTGGAGCGGGGGGGGTCAGACAGGGTTTGGCCGCATAAATCCCTTCTGGGTGAAATTTGGGATGGGGGGGCTCGAGGGTACCCAGAAATTAAGGAGCCCTTTTGAAAATAACGGGGGAAACTGTTTCAGGGGCATGTGTGGGATCCCATAAAAAGAAATTTGAAAAGAGGGTTTTACATTAGAGAGATTAGTAAAAAAAAACTAAAACCCGGGGAGCTTCACCCAATTTTTTTGCAGGATAGGGTAGCAAAGGAAGAAGAAAAAATTTTTCTTTTGACCCTTCTGAAAATAATAGGCAAAACGGGAGGGGGGCCCAACAAAACTTTGAATAAACAGTTGATTAAAAAGAAAGCAGAGGATAAAGTTTTTTGGGTTCAGCAACACTTTTTGGGGACAAGGAGAAAGTGCGGGAACATTTAAACTACTAAAAATTCTGAAATCCCAGCAACATCCAGTCATTTGTTCGGGGAACTTAAAAAGGGCCCAATGGCCTGAAATTCATTGAAATGGGCGGATATCCTAAATTTTTTCTGCTACATTTTTTAAAAATCTTTATATCCCCTCGGGGTTTTGGGAGGGTCAGTGGTTTCCATTAAAAGTTTCCCTTGTCCCATTACCCTTTTTCCCCTTTTTCTCAAATCACCGGAAAATAGTAATGCTCTGGGAGAAAACCAAATTACTTGTGAAGAACTAGAGGTTGTTTTGGGTCCCCGGGGCCCCAAAAATGAAAAACGCCGGGGATGGCCCGGTTTTTTCCAGCTGAATTTTTTTTAAGGGTCCACAAGGAAAACCCCTTTTTTTACCCCGCATTTACTAGAGGCTTTCCCCCTGGCAGTCCCGGAAAGGTCACTTGCCATATTCAATGAAAGGGGGAACAGTTATTTACTGATACTTAAGCCGATAAAATGCCCTTTTAGTCCAGGGTCCCATCGGGCCCCCTCTCGCTACTTTCAACTGATGTTAAGCCCCTTTTGGGAAAAGTATTAAATAACCTTTAACCCAAAACCAAAAAAAAAGTTTTTCGTTTTTATTAAAACCCCTTTGGGGTTTTTTGGGCCCCAAAATTCCCCCGCCATTAACATAAGAAGACGTTTTCTTTAAATTTTAAAAAATTTAGTAAAAGGGCAGAAAAGGAAAGGGCCCGGGCCCCTTTTTTCTCATTTTTGGGCCCTGCCCAAAGCTTTTTACAGTGGGGGAATTGGGAGTACTTTTTGGGCTTTTCATAGGAAAATTGGGGGTTTTGGTTTCCAAATTTCTTAACGCAGGGTTTAAAATAAATTTTATTCAGAACCCCCGGGGCTAGAGTAACCGCCAAGGGCTTTGGGCAGAGGCATTCTCCTTTCACAGAGGGGCCAACAGGGTTTTCCCCCTTATCTCCCCTTTTGTTTGCCTTGGCCTTGAGCCCCTTTGCTTTTCGTCCAATCAGAAATGCAAGGGACATTAACCGGGGTTTAAACATGGATAAAGGAGGAGAGAAATTTTTTCCCTATTGCGGACGGGCAATGCTTTTTTATGTGGGGAATGTCCTTTTTTTTTTTTGGAACCAATCCTGTCCCACCTAAGGATTTGGTGGGGTTTTAAAAATTTAAATTGGGGCAAGAAATACCTTTTTTGGGCCCTTTGGGTCCTCTCCCTGAAGGAAGTTTTAGGGGCAGGAAATTCCCCAGCTACAGGAGTAACATCATTCAAATAATTTTGGAAAAAATAAACCCCCTTTTCCCCCCCGCAAGATTATATTGCCCACAAGTGCTCCCCCTACTTTTGCAGATTGACCAATAAGATAAATTTCCCTGGGGTAAGATTTCCTTTATCAATTTTTAGGTAGGGGGAAAATTTTAATTAAAATGAATTTCTATGCCAAAAGATTCTCTACATTTTGCCCTAACTCCCCAAATTTGGGGGCCCCCTTTAAAATCTTTTAAAAAAATAAAACCGACTCTTAGAGGGGGTTTAAAATTTGGGGGAAAAAGGGCAATGCCCCGGGGTTGGATTAAATTTTTTAAAGAGAAAAGGTAGGGGGAGGACTTGCTATCCCAACACTTTGGGTCCAAATTTTTTAGCCTCACAATGGGGAGCATTTTTGCAGGGGGGGAGCAAAGGGAAAGGGTGGTTTCCCGTTTGGCAAACTGGAGCAACTAGAAGCTCATTGGCCGCAAATTTAATTTTTTATCTGGATGCGACAAAAACTTCAGAAAAAGGTTTTTACCCCACCGCGCCAATCTTACCAATAAATTTTTCAAATTTAGGCATGCGGTTTTAGAGTCAAGCTTTTACAAGTTGGGTCTGTCCATTTTAAAACTGCTTTTCCCCAATAAATTTATTTTGGGGGAGCACAGCCACCCAAAAAGGGAATTTAAATTTTGAAAGCATATAGTTTTTTGGCCGGGGGGAGTATATTTAAAAAAATCCCAACCCGCTTTCCGATTAAAATGAAATGGGAGACGGACGTTGGCCCCATTAGTACAGAACAAATGGGGGTAGGGGTTTTTGAACCTTGGCGAAATCGGTGGGCATTAAGTGAGGCAAAAAAGAAAAATTTACAGCCCATTTTTTTTTCACAGACCCCATAAAAATCCTTTCCCCCGCTATTTTAAATTTGGGTATTTAAGGGCCCGACTTTCCCTTGGGCCCACGATGTTTAAATGGAAGAAGGGCCCCGTTTTTCACATGATATGGGAGTGCAGGGAATTGGGCCAAATTCTGGGAAAAAAGGTTATCCAGTTTTAAATTTGCAAATTATAAAATTGAAAATCCCCCTTTTTTTTTTTTTTTTTGGGGGGGGGGGGGGGGGGCCCAGCCCCGGGACTGTGACTTGGCTATTTTAGAAGAAATAGTATTTGATGTGGGAACCCAAAAAATTGCATTTTTCCCAAAAGTTTTTATATGGGCCCGAAAGTTAATTGCCTTTTGATTTGGGTTTCAGTCCTTTTTCACCAACCCCTAACCGAATACATAAACAAATTAAATAATGTCATCAGATTGGGGAAAGGGGGGGGGGTTAAAAAGAAATTTCTCTGAGAAAATAGAAAGGGATATGGAGCCCCTTTGGCTCAATTTCCCCAGGTTTGGGCCCTTTTTTCCGTTTTTTTTACTGCTACATAATTCAGGATTTGGTTTCAAAGGGAAAGGGGGCCTTGTCCATTCCTAATTTCTGTTTTTTGAACAAAAAAAAGTAGACCCTCTTGGAAAAAATGACTTTTTGTCCTTGATTAAAAAGTTGCTAAAAAAAACATGGGGACTTTCTCTTGGCTTTGGGGTATGGGGGATGGTTTGGGGTTTGTTTATGTTGTGGGGGCCCCCAAAACGCAAAGCAATTATTTAAGAAATTTTGGGAAAGGGGCCCTAATTTTATTTTATCACCTTTGTTTTTTTTTTTATCTAAAAAGCAAAATGATTTTGTATATTTTTTTTATCCTGATGTAAAAAAAAATGGTAAGAGACGGGGTTTTTATTCTGTATCTGCATTTTAAATTTTTTTTAATAAAAAGATTTTGATTTAAAAAAAAAAAAAAATATAACGGGCCCCTTATACTTCAAAAAAAAAAAAAAAAATGAATCACAAGGGCCCGTCCCCTTTAAAAGCATTAAAGGACCCCCGGGGGAAAATCTGTGCCCCTGGCCCTAAGCCAAGCACATGGCATCACAGCAGATCATACCTCTAGCCACCCTCAAGCACATATAATTCTGCCCAGTTTCCTCCAGCAGACCAGCGCCAAAGCAATGGCTGCTTTAATCAGAAGAGAGTAAAGCTGGGGTCCTCATGTCCGGAAAAAATTTTTTTTTTTTAAAAAAAAAACAAAAAACGAAAAGTGGGGGAAAGCAAAATTATTCCGGGGGGCTTTACTTTCAGTTCACAAACTCACTCCAGAATTCAGGGGGCATCTCTGAATGATCCAATGTTATTTCCCAAAAGACTGAATGAAAAAATAAATCCCCCTTTTGTGTAATCAAGTCCCCCGATAAATGCACCTGCTCTGTGATAGTCTCGGGGGTTTTAAAAAACGCAGAGAGCACAAAAGCCAAGGAAAAACCCGCAGGCAAATTTGTGATACTGTTGTGGAGAAGTTTTAAAAACCCCCATTTGGGGAAAAAGAAAGAGTTTTTCCCAAATTTTAAACATCCCAAGGGAAACACGTCAAGCGATCATATTGAAATGGAAAGGGGTGTCAACCCCTGCAAATCCTCCAAGACCCGGCCGTCCCCCTTAAAAATTTCCCTCTCAAAAAAGGAGAAGACTTTATCAGAGATGCGCCAAGAGGCCCATGAACCTCTGGATGAACTGCAAAATCTACAGCTGAGGTGGGAGAAATCCCGTCCATAGGAAAAACAATCAGTCCCTCCCCTGCACAAATTTTTGACCTTTTTTGGAAAGCAAAAGAAGCCATTTCCCCAAGATAAACCCTAAAAAGTCTTGTTTAAAAAAATTTGCCACAACCCGCCTGGGAACGCCAAAAAATGGAAAAGGGGCCTTTTGCTCAATGTAACCCAAAATCAAACCTTTTTTCCACATGGGGAAAACAATATGTTTGGCGTAAAAGCACACCGCTCCTTTTCCCCCCCGAAACACCGTCCCCACTGTCCCCAACCCTTTTTTTTGGGGGGGGGGGGGGGGGGGGGGGGGGGGGGGGGGGGGGGGGGGGGGCAGCATCATGGTTTGGGCTTTTTTCAGCCGGGGCAGGGGAAAATGGTTAAAATTTATGGGAAGATGGTGAGCCAAAACAGGACCATTCCCGGATGAAAAACCCGTTGGGGTCTGCAAAAACCCGAGAAATGAGAAATTTTTCTTCCAACCAAAACCAAAGATCCCCCAAAAAAATAAACAAAATTTTACAAAGGGAAATTCACAAATAACTGTATCCAGGTGTTTAGAATGGAAAATTTACATTTCCCGACCGAATCCAAAAGGGGAATTTGGTGGAAAAACTGAAAACTGGGTGTTCACAAACGCTCTCCATCCAACCCCAGGGCTCCAGCTTTCACCAAAATTTTTTCTCCCTCCAACCAACTGACTCCCCCCTCTCCCAAAAAGCTCCCATTTTCCCAAACCCCACTGAGCTCCAGCTGCTCACAAACGCCCCTCCCCTTTCCCAAACCCCACTGACCCGCTATTCCAAAAAACGCCTTCCCTCCAACCTCACTGGGGCTCCACTGCTCACAAAAAAGCCTCCCCTCAAAAACCTCACTGAGCCCACTGGGTCACAAACGCTCTCCATCCAACCTCACTGAGCCCCTGTTCACAAAAAAGCTCTCCATCCAACCTCACTGGGGCCCAGCTGTTCAAAAAACGCCTCCATCCAACCTCACTGAGCCCAGCTGCGCCAAGGGAAAAATGGGGGGAAAATTTTAGTCTCTTTATGTGCAAAACTGATAAGAGACAGACCCCCAACGACCCTTTCAGCTGAATCCCCCAGCAAAAAGGGGGCGCTATAAAAATTTTTAAATTAAGGGGGGCCCCAAAAAATTTTGGGACGCCCCCCGTTTCAATTTTTTTTAAAGAAAGTTTAAAATACCCAATAAATTTCTTTTCCACTTCACAAATTTTGTCCCACTTGTTGTTGATTCTTCACAAAAAAAATGAAAATTTTATATCTTTATGTTTGAAGCCTGAAATGGGGCAAAAGGTTGAAAAGTTCAAGGGGGCCGAATACTTTCGCAAGTCACTGTATATAGTTAGAAAGTTTTAGACTCCCTCTACTAAGAGATGACTGCACAGCAGCACAGAGCATTAGCAGCTCCACTGATGAATTTGACAACAAACCGTTGTACTCAGGCCCTACATAATTGATGTCGCCCGCGGCGCTGATGCCCGGTAACCTTTAGCAGTAATCTTCAATCATCAGGACAGAGAGCCCTATAAACAAGATGGCGGGTAAGATTAATAATGATGGCAGCAGCTGTGTAACACGGAGATGAGGAGTTTCTCGCCAGGAGAATTACGGCTGCATAAAGCTTCAGCGCGACCTGCGATAAGAAGCCTAATAGATCAGAGTGAGGATTCAGATCAATTTATAGTCTGGAATATGAAGAAAGATGGAAATTCATTTTCAAAGCAGTAAAGAAAGTCCCCACTGAGACTTTATGAGATTGCGCTTACAATTCCCGGTTTATGCCGTCTCCACAATCTCACTTCTGAGGCAGAATAGTCTTTTCTTTGTAAAACCTCTTTCAATGGATTGCGGATTTGAGGGGGGCTCTGCGCACATTCGTAAGCGGCAGAGTAAGAAATGTGCCATTAGGTCCCAGCTACAGATTCTTGACATAAACAATCTCAATAGACGTGGGGGAAGAGGCAGAAAATAATAACTTGCTAATCTGTATAAACAGGCCAAGCCACAGATCATACGATCCCTCATACAATCTGTGTCAACCCCAAGGCCCTCAGCCCAAATCTGGCCCTCCACGTCATTGTATGTGGCCCGGGAAAGCATAGACTCAGTGAGCAGGGATGGACAAGACCCAGAAGGATCGGCTCTTCACTGTTCCTGGAGGGCGCAGCCAGCACTTGGCAGAAACCCCCGTGTAGGAAGTGGACATCGTCTTAGATTTGGAGCTCTAGCACTCATCTCCACACTGTCCTGTTCAGCAATTCACAGGTAGTAGCACAGCTCCAACAGCCTTGCCCCGGCACAGTACCGACCTTATAAGCAGGGCTGTGGAGTCAGGTCGTTAAGTCAGAGTTAGTGTCCATTTCAGTGGAGTCGTTATAAAATGGACCGACTCCCAAAATATATAATAAGTTGGTCCAGTTAGTTCGATACAAAGAGCAAGAGGAATTGGGTCCGGCCAGTGCTACTGCTCCCATATCTTCAGCCTCATCACATGAGGAGTTTAATTTTGAAAAGTATTTGGATGACATGGAGCAGACAAAGCGTTACCACAGGGGAAAAGATTCCGCTCCCATAGCAAACAGATTGACCAGACGTCGGCAAAATTTTTCATCTGCTTTCAAAATAGTAGAAGAGTTCAACCATTCAACAAAACCGACTGTGGCTGAGGCAATTCCTTTATACCCTGACATTGTTAGAGATGTTGCCCCTGTGGTCACCGCTTTGCCCCCAACCCAAGTTAGTGTAGAGAGCCCGTTCTCTAGCCTGGAAATAATGAGATCAGATTTGAGGTCATCTATGAAGGAGGATCTGATGGAGGTGATTTCTCAGGGAAAATTCATAGACTCCGCAAATGTTATTCAGGCCGTCTTTGTCAACAACAGTTTTTCCCCCACTTACCTCATGGTTTTGCATGTTTACCATTTATTAAAGATTTTTGTGTTCTTTAGTTGTATCCAAACAAACATATTTTATGTTCTACCTAAATAGTTTGATTTTTGTATGATAAGGTGAGAAAAAGCCTAATACCATTTTACTGCAGTAAAGTTATCACTTAAACACGTGCCATGTATGAGGGAATGGGAGTCTGAGTTAGGGGCCGTTTACACAGCAAGTGACAAATACCGGTCGGTTTATGCAACCGTTTTTTGCACTGTTTTGCGTGCCGCTCGGGGGGGGGGGGGGGGGGGAGGAGGCTTATCAGCGCGACTGCACATTGAGATCTTTTCTCCGAACTTACGGAAATTGCATACTCAATGTTTTCCGGGCGGCTCGCGGGCGGAAAACCCGTGCAGTGGGGACTCCTGCATGGTTTTCCATGGCGCCCCGTTCTGCTCATTTTCGGCCGGTTTTTCAGGTGGTCTGCAAAAAAAAAAAAAAAAAAAAAAAAACACAAACCGCCTGAAAAAACTGCCGAAAACCCGTGCAGTGGGGAAATGCCCTTAGGGAAATTGAGGCTTACCAACTTACCTGCCTATAAGGCCCTCAAACAGCTCCTTGAAGGTAACCCTGTGGCCCTCGGTAAAAAGGAGTTTGATATTCCTGCCCTACACCTACCATCATTCCCAATATACTAAGCACAAATCTGAATCCCTCATATCCTTATCCCTACAACTTTCTAAGCCAGGATATCCCTAGTACCTTATATCTACACTCCGCTTAAAAGGAACCGGTGGTCGTTCCTGACAAGATTATTTTTAGTAAATACTTATGCTCCTTATGAAACCATAATTCTGCAGCATCTTCTCATATAACTCCGTGTTGTACTGTTCATGTTATTCCTTCTAGAATTTCGTACTAAATCAGTCAGATGGGTGTTACCTTTCCAGTTCTCAAAAGGGTGTGTCCCTGCACACCGATTCCATCAGCACTGATTAGACAATGTCAGACTGTGCAGGGAAACACACCCAATTGGTAACACCCAGCTGACAGATTCACTTATATATTTTTTAGAAGAAATAGGGGAACTACACAACAGTGTGCCCTGACAGCAGGCTTACTATGCAGACAGCCCCAGGGCTGCTCAGGGTCCTTATTGCTGACTGTATAGACATTCCCTAGGCTCCTTCAGACACTGGGAATCCACGTTGATCATGTTGCAGCAATCAAAGGGTTAAACGGTGCTGATCAGAGGCCTCTTCCGAACCCCACCCCTTTCACAGACACATCCCATAAAAATTAGAATTTAATCAAAAAAGTCCCATGAATTCTAAACTGTTAGCAATAAAAAGCACACTTCAGCCTGCAAAAAACTCACTGACGTCCTTTTTGTTAGTACAAAAAGTTATTGGTTGCAGAAAATGGCGCCGCTGCACAAATAGAAAATCTCTGCTATTTTTCTTACGGTACCAAAACATAAACGCACGTTTGGTATTTCCAGATTCGTATCAACCTGTAGAATACAGAGAACACAATCATTTATACCAAATATTGAACGTCATAAAAGCAAAACACCCGCAAACATGGAACAAGTATGTTTTTATTTCACAATTAGCTGGGTGCTTGCTGCGGGGGGTGGGTGCCACTCAGCTTTCCTGGGTGCTGGATAGCCTATCCAACACCCAGAAAAGCTGGGGGGCCCTACCCCCACAGCAGGCACCCAGATTTGGGGAAGAAAAGTGCGTCTTATAGTCCGAAAAATACGGTAGTGCCAGAGAACCCCCTTAACATGATGAAAACACGTGTTTAATAAAACGCATCAAAAAAGCATGTACTCACATGCTTAACATGTAATAAACTATAAATTGGAACAAAAGCTGAAATTTGGTTTAACTAAAAAACAAATGCTTTTTTTAATTGATTGCATAATTTATGCAACATGTGAACCCACCCTAACTCTCACCTTCAAAGTTCTCCACAGGGCTGCACTGCCTTAGGGAGCTTTCACACACTGTGTTTTGGTGCATTTTATTTGCAGAAATGCACAGCATTAAACTGCCTTCATTACTGTGCATTTCTACAAAAAAAAAAAAAAACACGCACTGTGAAAGCATCCTTATGTCTCCTCCTTCACCTTATCACCTGTACGCCATGTTCTGCAAATTAACAAATACTATTATCCTTCAAATCTCTCACCTCTGGCTCCAAGTCTTAGTCTAGGGCAGCAGATTCCAGAACTGATCAAACACACAATTCTACAGTTTCAAGCAGGTCCTTAAAAGGGGTTGTCTCGCTTCAAAGATTAGCTTCAACATGTTGAGATCACTAAACGAAGACGTTTTCCAAATATATTGCGTTGTTCATTTTTTTTGTTTGTTAAGGAGCTAGAAGTAATTTAACACCTTCTGTGCTCCCTCTGGTTCCCTGAGTGACCGGCCTGTGTACTCCCCCCCACCCCACCCCCCATCTGATAGCAGGGAATGATGTCATCACACAGGTCATGGCAGCTGAAGCACAGAACTTCAGACAGTGAGAGCTTGTTTGTTATCTGATCTTTCAGACAAAAGACAGTAATTACTGCTGTTTATTTTACCTCAGAAGCTTCCCTGGTCCTGACAGCAGGAGATTTATCTAATTAGCAGAGGTCTGAATACAAAGAGCTCATATGCTAATTACAGACAGCTTGACCAGGAAGTGACAGAGCAAAGCAGCATTATTTCATTCATGCATCCTATGAAACTTTGAGATGAGAAAACCCCTTTAAATAACATTTTTCTCAGTATTACCATTATTTTAGTAGGAGGAAGAGCAGAAAGGGGGTTGATGCTATTTAGAGCAGCGGTCCCCAACCTTTTTTCCACCAGGGACCGGTTTGATGCACGACAATTTTTCCACGGCCCAGTGGGGGTGGGGTTATTAGGGGCGGGGTTACTGGGGGCATGGTTATTAGGGACGGGGTTATGGAGAAGGTTGGATGTTTAGAATCACACACAAAAAAAACCCCAAAAAGTGTATACTGTGTCATTTAGGGCTATCGTATGGGGTAACCTGACTGATTGTCAGCTCTGTGGGTCAGCATTATACATGTGTATAATATACATATGTAATAAGCTGTCATTATAGAGATATATGCCCCCTGTAATAATAAATATAGCCCCCCTGTAGTGATAATACATAGCTGCCCCAGTAGTGACAGTGATACATAGCTAGCTGCCCCAGTAGTAGTGATAGTGATACATAGCTGCCCAAGTAGTGATAGTGATACATAGCTAGCTGCCCCGGTAGTAGTGATAGTGATACATAGCTAGCTGCCCCGGTAGTAGTGATAGTGATACATAGCTAGCTGCCCCGGTAGTAGTAAAGATACATAGCTAGCTGCCCCGGTAGTAGTAAAGATACATAGCTAGCTGCCCCGGTAGTAGTAAAGATACATAGCTAGCTGCCCCGGTAGTAGTAAAGATACATAGCTAGCTGCCCCGGTAGTAGTAAAGATACATAGCTAGCTGCCCCGGTAGTAGTAAAGATATATAGATAGCTGCCCCCCAGGAGCAGTGATAGATAGCTGCCCCCCAGTAGCAGTGATAGTGGCTGCCCCCAGCAGTGATAGATAGCTGCCCCCAGTAGCAGTGACACATAGCTGCCCCCCAGTAGCAGTGATGGATAGCTGCCCCCCAGTAGCAGTGATGGATAGCTGCCCCCCAGTAGCAGTGATGGATAGCTGCCCCCCAGTAGTAGTGATACATAGCTGCCCCCCAGTAGCAGTGATACATAGCTGCCCCCCAGTAGTAGTGATACATAGCTGCCCCCCAGTAGCAGTGATAGATAGCTGCCCCCCAGTAGCAGTGACACATAGCTGCCCCCCAGTAGCAGTGATAGATAGCTGCCCCCCAGTAGCAGTGATACATAGCTGCCCCCCAGTAGCAGTGATACATAGCTGCCCCCCAGTAGCAGTGACACATAGCTGCCCCCCAGTAGCAGTGACACATAGCTGCCCCCCAGTAGTAGTGATAGATAGCTGCCCCCCGTAGTGATACATAGCTGCCCCCCAGTAGTAGTGATAGCTGCCCCCCAGTAGTAGTGATACATAGCTGCCCACCAGTAGTAGTGATACATAGCTGCCCCCCAGTAGTAGTGATAGCTGCCCCCAATAGGCAGCAAGGGCAATAAAAAAAATAAAAATAAAAAAGTAATAAGAGGTCACTCACCTTTCCTGGATCCTCGGCCGAGCTTCTCCTCCCCGGCAGCCGACAGCAGCGAGCTCATCGCTGTAGATACGGAGGTCAGTGAGCGCCGCATCTACAATGATAGGGAAAGCAGAGGCGGTAATGCACCGCTCCTGCTTTCTCTGTAATGCAGCCGCACGCTGAGCGCAGCTGCTATCTGTGCGCGGCCGGATTATAGCGGCTGCGCACAGAAGATGCCGGCCGCCCGGACTAAAGACAGCGGGCGGCCGGCATCAGGTGTAGCCGGCGCCGTGGACCGGCAGGGCATGCGCTAAGGCCCGATGCCGGTCCGCGGACCGGCGGTTGGGGACCCCTGATTTAGAGAATGGAATATAATTTCCTGGTGGATACTGTATTTAATTTTGAAATTATTGGCTAGATCAACAACGCAGAGATTTGTGATAGGTTCCGAACTAACCCTTATCCTCATGTTAAGCCCCATATATTTGCATTCATCCTAATTCCTCATGACCACCTATATCTGCACCATGCCTTATCCCTCATACCCTGATCCTCCTGCATCTGGTATATCTTCACCCTTCCCAATCCAACATACTATGACTCCCTATATCTGCATCATTCCTTATCCCTTATAACCTCAACCTCCGGTATTTGCTATACCTGGCCCCTTTCTAATTCCTTATACCGTGTCTGCACATTTTAACACAATCACAAATTTTCTAAGATATTTCTAAAGGTGCTATTGGCATACAATTCTCACCAGATTTCGGTAACAACCCATCCAATCGACACAGGTAAAGAAATCAAACCATAGAAGTCTATAAATTAAGTTCTGTGTAATAATGAGAAATGACACAAAAAGGAAGAAAAAGGAGGTGCAAAAAGCAATGACACCAGCTGAAACCTATCAGTTATTAGAAAGCAATCCCGCCCTTTAGTGTATGGCCTATAAAAAGATGTTTCTTTACCAAGGTGCCACACAAGAAACATCTCATGATGGGTATAACAGTGAGCTGTCTGAAGACCTTCGTAACCTTATTGTTGAAAAACATACTGAAGGTATTGGTTACAGAAGAATTTCTAAACTACTTAAAGTCCCAGTGAACACTGTTGGTGTCAAAATCCAGAAGTGGACAAATCATTACACCCCAAGTCGGCTTTTGGTTTTCAGCTACGGCACTAGCAAACTTCATAACACTGAAAGAAGGATGAATGACAAATGTACCGAGTCATTCTTGATAAATATATGCTGCCACCTGCCAGGATGATGAAGATGAAACGAGGGTGGACAGTTTAGCAAGACAATGATCCCAAACACACGGCCAAGGAAACTCTCAACTGGTTTCAGAGAAAAAAAATTACTGCTGCTAGAACGGCCGAGCCAATCACTGGACCTGAATCCAATAGAAAATCTATGGAAGGAACTAAAGCTCAGAGCTCATAGAAGGAGCCGACGGAAGCTTCAGGATGTGAAGAGTGTTTGTGTGGAAGAATGGGCCAAATCTCACCTGAGCAATGCAGGCAACTAGTTTACAGGAGGCGTCTTGAAGCTGTCATCACCAACAAAGGCTTTTGTAACAAGTATTAAATAAATTTCACTAAGCGTGTTCATAAATTACATGTAACAATGAGAACTGGCACCTTTTGGAAATCTATGGTTTGATTTCTTTACCTGTGTGGATTGGATGTCATCGACATCTGGTGAGAATTTCCTGTCAATAGCACCTTTATAAATAAATTTACTTACAAAATTGGTGACGTGTTCAATACTTATTTCACCCACTGTAACGTCACCTTTTTTATACCTGAAACCCAAATTGCCCCATATCTATAAAAACCCTAATCCTTGACGAACTGATCACCTTATATCTGCACCTATCCAAATACCACACAAGAAAAAGAAAATATGTATACATAGCTGCACTTTTAAAAGTATAATCATAAAGCATTTGTATTACAAAAATCCAAGCAAAACAGACTAAACCCATCAAAAACCTTTGAAAGCAATAAGCACTTGTCCCATCAAGTCCAAACATATATAGAGATACAATGCTTCTGTAGTATCTCTAAGGATCTTAAAGGGGTTGTCTCGCTACAATGATTGGGTTTTAATTAAAAGATCTTTAAAAACAAGCAGCTTTGCAATATATGTTCATTACAAATGTCCTACTGATTTTGAGCTAGCCCTGTTAGTATTACTACATCAGCTTCTCAAATCTCTATAGTAGCCGACCTGTTGATCCTTATCTTACTGGCTGTCAGGTCTGAATGACTCATCACCTTTGAAGACAGGTCGGAGCAGAGAGCCCCTCCCACACAGAATGCTTCTGTAGTGGAGGGAGGAGGAGGGAGGGGGGAGGGAGGACTCTGGCGTCTGTGTCCGAGCTGCCTGGATTAACCCTGTGTGTGCCTGCTTCCTCCTGCTCTCTACACAGATAGATGTGACAGCAGTGACCCTGTCTGTTACTATAATCATGATATGTCTTTGGAACTGTGACTATACTAATACTATAGAGATCAGGCATGTGATACTTTATGTTCTCCTGTATTAGTGAGACATTCTGAGTATAGTAACACTGCCCTTGTTGTTGCTGGAGATGTGGAGACTTGTAAGCTAAGCAGGGGATATAGGAACACATGCATCCCCTCTGCTCTATTAGCATACACAGCAGCTTCACAGACCTCTCTACACTCATAGATCAGCCCTCTCCTGCAACAGACCTAGGCAGGCACACACAGGGTGAACTCTGAGAGCAAACCCCCTCCCCCCGTATAGAAGTTACGTAGCTGCCTGTGTGCTGATGGGAGGGGGGAGAGGGGAGAGAACAGACAGACAAGCTAGCACGCCCCTCAGTTCAACTTACCAGGGACACTGACAGGCTGAAAGCTCGTAATGAGACAACTCCTTTAAATGAAAACCCTCCCTAGGAGTAGATTACAATATAATATCTATACTGGACACCTCATTACCACAACATAATAAACAACACGATGAGTACACAATGGGGCAGATTTACTATGGCAAGTGCGCCAGAATTGCGGCAAAATACTGACATGCTTTAAGTCATATTTATTCTGCATTTTACACATGTTTTAGATACTTTGGTGCTGCGCCCATCAAAAGGGTGTCGAAATTTTTGAGCAGTTAGTGGCATAAACTAAGTAAATTAAGAGAAAGTGTAAACTCAGTCTCGACAGTCTAAACATGTTCTAGACTCATCTACACTGTGATCGATCGGGCTCATTTTTAGACTGTTTAGGCAAGGTTCACACGGCTTAAATCCGACGTAATTGTGGCACGGATTTCGCCCCGCAATTACTCCAGCAGCTGTGCAGTGGGGGCGGGGGGCTGGCAGCTCGCCGGCCCCATAGACACTCATTATTCCCCGCGCGTACACGCTGTAAATAATTGACATGTCACGTCACTTTCTCCCCGCTCGGCGAATAGAGACGGAGTCCATAGTTCACTATGAGAACTGTGGAATACCGTAGTCACTGGGCCGGATTCCAGCGGCACTGCAGCGCAAATACAGCGCGCAGTATGGCTCTAATCAGTCCCAGAATAAGCCGTGTGAACGAGGCCTTAGTCTAAAGTATTAGACCGTATTGATAAATCTGCGGGACTATCTTTGTGATAACAGTTGTAAAGGTAAAGTTAAAATGACTTGATAATCCCTGCATGTAGGTATAAATAACGCCACACGTTCTGCCGTGTACATATGGCTTCCTCGAAGGTCACCCTTCCAAATGCTTTACTTCCCTTTGCACCCATATCATAGGCGCACAACATTTTCTAGTCCATGGGTCATAGTGAGGAGTATTTATGGTACTTCAAGTGTAAATACTTAAAAGGTCCTGGTTCCACTTTGGGGACTGCCAGAGATTAAAATGGTGGGACTTCTGCTCAGTCCTCCAGAAAGAGGATATGAGGGCCATATTTTGATTGTAGTTTTTGAGGATTACTATAACTAGAGAGAACACCACACGTATATAGCTTCCTCTCCAACTCATCCTCCTCTATGGTATTTCAAGCCTCTGACATTTTTATGCAACATCTTGTGGCTCTGGCATGATTGCGACAGAAAGAAATACTTATTTGATGAAGAAATCCAGAAATAATACAAAATCGTTTTTTACGGGATTGCTCATGTCTGTTTCTGTCACTTCTCTCCCCGCTCGGCAGATTCTCGGAGCAGGGAGAGGAGACGTAATCCATAGTTCTCTATGAGAACTGTGGATTACCGTAATTACTGGGGCACATTTCAGCCCGTAATTCGCTCAGTACGCCGTGAATTACGAGCTGACATATGTGCCCAAATAAGCCGTGTGAACATGGCCTTAGGCTATGTTCACACGGCTTATTCACGCCATAATTGCGGGACGGATTTCGCCCGCAATTACAGCGTGTGCCGTGCAGCGGGGGAGGGCGGGGAGAGGAGACGGAATCCATAGTTCTCTATGAGAACTGTGGATTACCGGAATGACTGGGACGGATTCCAACCCGTATTTCGCGCACTACAGAACGAAATCCATCCCAAAATAAGCCGTGTGAACATAGCCTTAGATAGTTTTTGAACTGGGGGGTGACTTTACTGAAAAGGACGTGACTTAACACGTGATGTTGTGCATTAGAAGACTAAAGAAATCAGGCGACACCTTTTAGAAGCCGAGTATATTTGATGGTAAGCTTTTCAGAGTTTACCTTGAATAAAAAGTAAATGATGCCATTGAAATATAGTAGAGAAGTTTACATATTTAAGTTATGTTTATACAGCATATGGAACAGTGCAAATGGTCTTGACCATATAAAGAAGACTTCATAATGTAAGAAATTATGAAGTCTTCTTTACATGGTCATATCATAAACTGATCATCAAGCTGCCATTGATCCCTGCAGGTTATTACCATGCCCTCTGAGACTCAGACCCTTAGGCCCGTTCACACGGCTTATTTGCCGACGGATTGGCGCCGTATTCCGCGCCGGATTTGCGCTTCAATACGGCGCCAATCCGTCGGAGTCATTACGGTAATCCACTGCTCTCATAGAGAACAGTGGATTCCGTCGCTCCTCCCCGCTCGGCAAATCCGCCGCGGGGGGAGAAAGTGACATGCACATTATTTACGGCGCGGACGCGCCGTAAACAATGCATTGTCTATGGGGCCGGGAGCGGCGCCCCCGCCGCGCTCCGGCCCCGACCCCGTTCCGCCCCGTATTCACGCCGGATTTGTGCGCTCAATACGGCGCACAAATCCGCCGTGAATAAGCCGTGTGAACACGGCCTTAATGCAGTCGCTTATTATTCCCTACACAATAGTGTATAGCGGAACCTGCAGCCATCTGCAGGCAAAGTAATATCAGCAGCTCCTCAGCGCTCACCTTCCTACTGCACACACAGGACAGCAAGGCGGTGCACTATGTAAAGAACCACCAGGTGCCAAATTACCGTATTTACTCGAGTATATAAAAGTGCTGAAAAAGCCGTCCTCTGCTTATACTCGAGTAACCCGTCAGCGTCCGGTCGCTGCAATGGCTCGGGCGCCGGTTGGGATCGCTTCAGCTGTATGCGGCGACTCTGGGAGCACATAACCTGAAGATACTATTGCGGAGCAGAGAGCGAGCGTTCCCTGCTCCGCAATAGGACTCCGGAAGGCCGTAGACATGGGGTCTTCCGGAGTATCCAGCACAGGTGGTGTGAGTGTCATTACGCCGCCTGTGCATCGGAGCAGCGGGGGACAGGTGTAAGTATTTTTTTTTTCTTTAACAAACCCTGCCTATGGAAGGCATATACCTGCTATGGAGGACATATAGCTACCTATTGGAGACATATACCTGCCTATGGGGGATATATGCCTACTTATACCTGCCTCTACCTGCTATGGGGGATGTATGCCTGCCTATACCTGCCTATGGGGGACATGTACCTGCCTATGTTGACATTAAACTGCCTATATCTGTCTTTGGGGGACATATACCTGCCTATGGTGTACATATAACTGCCTATGGGAGACATTAAACTGCCTAAACATACATATGCAATTTAATATGTATCAATTTTAATTTTTGAAATTTACCAGTAGCCGCTTCATTATCCACCCTAGGCTTATAATCGAGTCAACAGGTTTTCCCAGTTTTTTGTGGCTTATATTTGGGGCGGCTTATATTCGCTTATATGTGGTATAAAAGATTCCGGATTATGAGCCAGCCCCCCCCCCCAAAAAAAAAAAAGTCTATAAAGGTTACCTTGTAGCTACAGAGGCCCAAAATGTTATCCAAAGGTGGATATATCGGTGGCATTTCTGGGAACATTTGATGTATTCAAGGAAAGGGAGTTAAGAGCTCACAAGCTGCTTAGTAAAAATATATTAGTGCAAACTAGACAAAGTACCCGACAGGGCTCATCATGCAGCAAGTGGGGAACAGACAGGACAATCTGTCACAAAGACCGGAATCGTCGAACAGTAGGTTGTTTACCTGGGGCCCGAGGTCGACATATCTCGGATCGGGTTGACAGATTGCTGGGTGGGGCTGGTGAGAATCCAGCTGTTATGGTCCACATTGGCACCAATGACAAAGTTAGAGGTAGGTGGAGTGTCCTTAAAAACGATTTCAGGGACTTAGGCCAAAAGCTCAGGGCTAGGACCTCCAAGGTTATATTTTCAGAAATATTACCTGTTCCACGGGCCACACCAGAGAGGCAGCGGGAGATTAGAGAGGTGAATAAGTGGCTCAAAAATTGGTGTAGGAAAGAGGGATTTGGGTTTTTGGAGAACTGGGCTGACTTCTGTCTTGGCTACAGACGCTATGCTAGGGGCGCGCTTCACCTAAATGGGGAGGGTGCAGCTGTATTGGGTGGACAAAATGGCTAGGAAGCTGGAGGAATATTTATACTAGGGACTGGGGAGAGGGCAACTACAAAGATGACATGCAAGATAGTGAAGATAGAGAGCTGGGAATTAGTGGAGGGATGGGGTGTAGCAATAGTTAAAAATTACAGGGATAAAGGAAAAATATCTAAATTGCCCACAGGAGTCTGACCAACAAAATAAATGAACTAGAATTGCTAATAGCTGAAGAAAAATATGACAGTGGGGATAACTGAGACATGGCTGGATGAGAGCTACGAATGGACGGTTAACTTACAGGGTTACAGTTTACTTAGAAGAGATCGTAAACACCGGAAGGGGGAGGTGTATGTCTCTATGTAAAATCCTGTCTGAAGCCAACACTGCGGGAAGAAATAGGTACAGGTAGTGAACATGTGGAATCATTATGGGTAGATATACATGTTGGTAATACAATTCTACTAGGGGTCTGCTGTAGGCCTCCAAATATAACAGAACCCATGGAAGATGTACTCCTCAGGCAAATTGATGAGGCAGCTAATCAGAATGAGGTTGCTATTATGGGCAACTTTAACTACCCAGACATAAATTGGGCAACTAAAACTCGTAGCTCTCAAAGGAAACAGGTTTTTGTCAATAACTAAAGATAATTACCTTTCCCAACTGGTGCAGGAGCCGACTAGAGGGAAGGCCCTACTGGGCTTAATATACTCTAATAGACCTGACAGAGTAACAAAGGTTCAGGTTCGGGGGCATCTAAAAAATAGTGACCACTATATGATAAATTTCCATTTATCCTTCAATAGAGTGTTTTGTCAAGGAGCCAAAAAAACACAATTTCAGGAAGACTAATTTTAATCTGCTTTGAGAGGTCCTAAACCGCATTGACTGGGACAAGGTGTTTAAAAATAAAAGGACAAATAATAAATGGGAGATCGTTGAAAACATCTTAAGCGCCCACTGTGAAAGGTACATACCATATGGTAAAAAAATAATTAGAAACGGGAAAAACCCAAATGTGGATCAACAGAGATGTAAAGGAGGCAATAAATAACAAAAATAAAGCGTTTCAGCTACTAAAACAGAAGGGCAGTGAAGAGGCACTAAAAAACTAAAAGCAAAAAAATAAAATATGTAAAATAATGATAAAGGCAGCAAAGCTGGACACAGAAATGCAGATTGCCAAAGAAAGTAAAAGTAACCCCAAAATATGTTTTAACTATATAAATAGTAAAAAGATTAAAACTGAAAATGTTGGACCTTTGAAAAGTAGTGAAGGGGATATTGTGGAGGGCGATGAGAAGAAAGTAAACCTATTAAACAATTTTTTCTCCACTGAATTTACCGAGGAAAACAACCTTCCTGTTGATGAGCAAAGTGATGAGGTAAACGCCAACTTAAATGTTTCTTGTCTAACCCAAGAAGTGCATTTCTGTCTTAAGAAGTTTAAAATAGACAAATCACCAAGTCCTGATGGTATACACTCCCGTATCCTAAAGGAATGTCATGGATAGGCCCCTGGAAACTTCGGCCGGTAAGTTTAACCTCTGTTGTAGGTAAATTGTTTGAAGGTTTTCTAAGAGATGCTATCCTGGACTATCTCACTGAAAATAAATGTATAACGCCGTTCCAGCATGGGTTTTTGACGGATCGGCCCTGTCAAACTGATCTCATCAGCTTCTATGAGGAGGTTAGTTCTAGACGGGATCTGGGTGAGACAGTGGATGTCGTATATTTAGATTTCTCTAGTGCATTTGACACAGTGCCCTATAATAGGTTGGTAGGTAAATTGTGACTGCTTGGACTGGGGGGAAATGTGTGCAAGTGGGTAAGCAACTGGCTCAGAGATAGAAAACAAAGGGTGGTGATTAATGGTACATACTCAGACTGGATCCCTGTTACTAGTGGGGTACCACAGGGCTCAGTATTGGGCCCTATCCTCTAATATTTTTCATGGATTACACAGTAGAACATTGATCTTTGCAGATGATACTAAGCTCTGTAAAGTAATCAACACAATAGAGGATAATGTGTTATTACAAAGGGATCTGGATATGTTGGAGGCCTGAGCAGAGAAATGGCAGATAAGGTTTGACACAGATAAATGTAAGGTTATGCACATGAGGAGAAAAAACCATTACATGACTACATGTTAAATGGAAAAACGCTGGGTAAAAGTGACTGGAGAAGGACTTGGGAATCCTGATGGACAGTAAACTTAATTGTAGCAGCCAGTGTCAGGCAGCAGCTGCCAAGGCAAATAGGATTATGGAGTGTAGTAAAAGGGAGAAAGATGCACATGATGGGAACATTATTCTCCCATTATACAAGTCACTGGTTAGACCACACATGGAATAATGTGTACAGTTTTGGGCATCAGTGCACAGGAAAGACATTGTAGAGCTTAAACAGGTACAAAGGCGGCAACAAAAATAATAAAGGGACTGGGTGGACTGCAATACCCAGAAAGATTAGCACGATTAGGGTTATTTAGTTTAGAGAAAAGACGACTTCAGGGACATAATATGTTTAAATATATTAAAGGTCAATAGAGATCTCTCCCAAGATCTATTTATACCCAGGACTGTATCCAGAACAAAGGGGTATCTTCTACGTCTTGAGGAAAGAAAGTTTCTACATAAACATAGAAAGGGATTCTTTACTGTAAGAGCAGTAAGACCGTGGAACTTGCTGCCAGTGGAACTTAACACAGTGAATTCAGTAAGAGTTCAAAAAGGGTCTGGATTCATTTCTAGACAGTAATAGTATAAGTGACTAGTATTCTGGAGAGGGGTCGTTGATCCAGGGATTTATTCGGATTGCCAGATTGGAGTCGGGAAGCATTTTTTTCCCTAAAATGAGGACAATTGGCTTCTACCTCATGGGGGTTTTTGCCTTCCTGTGGATCAACACTTTAGCACAATAGGCTGAACTGGATGAATGTCTGTCTTTTTTCAGCCTTACAAACTATGTAACTCAAGTTTCATAACCTGTAGATCCCTCTTTAGCAGCAAACACCTGCACCAAACTGTTCTAGCAGCTAGAAATAAAATGTTTGCAACACTGAGGAGAAAATTTGGACCATTCCTCTCTGTGGACGTGTTTCAGTTCATCGATATTTAAGATTTCTTACATACAGGGCCCTGTTCAGGTCAGGCTACTGCGTCTTGATAGAGGTATGTTTACGCCCCCGATTCGGCCACCCGAAAACACAAAACTCCATTGTTTAGTTGATTTACTTGTGTGCTTTGGATTGTTGCAACACTGTCCTGAGGCGTGCCACGTCTCATGTGCCAAGCAGCAGGCTCGCTTGCAGCGGCACCAGACACCATCTTCCCCTCTTGGTCCGTCGGGTGTCTCCTCTGTTCCTGCTGTCAGCTCTCCTTCAGGGGGCAAGCGCACTTTCTCTTAGCAATTTAAAAGGCAAGTGCACACTACCCAGTTTCTTTAAACCTATCCGCTGCCAGCAGATATTCAAGTGAGCAGCCCCCAACCTGCTGCTGCGTTACCTATTTTATGATGTTTCCTAACGCTCCAATGTTCAGGAGTAGTCCAAGCCATGAGTAAGCAAAGTAGCCCCAACCTATCATGCTGCCTCCCTTATGCTTCACAGCTTGGATGAGATTTGATGTTGGGATGTAGTTTTCTTGGTCTTGTGCAGTCTTCCTAAAAAGGTCCAGATTTGACTTTTTTTGTTTTTGTTTTTTTTTGGTTAAAGCAGTTGGTTGCCATGTGCTTTCCTTTTACAATTACCATTCTTCTTCAGTTTTGTTCTAGTAGTTACACATGAACAGAGGTTTGTCCAGTTTGTAGAATCTTCTATGGACCTTTTCCTATTATCCTTTGAATTCTTCTCACCTCTTTCAGGATTGCCCTCTGTGCTCTATAAGGGATCTTAAAGGGGTTTTGTCACGATCTAATCTCATACCTCCTGCATCCAGCTCTTCCGCTCTGTGTGCTCAGAAGGGGGCGTGTGTGATTTGTTTGAATTGCATATCATGTGACCCAGCAGGATGGACATCACCAGGTTTTTCTTCTCTTTAGTCAAAGAAAGGTCTGTTTATGTAAAGAACTGTAAGTAGCTACATTGTAGCCCAGAGGTAAAACTTTTGCCTCCAGGCACAGGGGTCCTCGGTTCAAATCCCTGCAGGAACCAAACCTGTGGGGTTTTTTTTCTCTTTATCAATGCACAGACCTGATTGAGGTTTCTTTTTTAATTTATTTGCACTGTTTGACTAATTACTAAGGAGCACAGAGGACAGGAATAGAATGGCAGCACCCGGGGTTTGAACACTCAGTAGCTGCCTGAGAGGAGAGGTGATGTCTGAGCATGTGCGACCAGGACTGAGGAACTCTCAGCCCTAGTCGTTTCGCGTGGAGACGAGCTGTATACAATGGACAATGTAGACAATTCACCAAACCCTAAATAGATACACCCAGGTTAGTAGCTTCTGTAGCCTTTTCTAACTTCATACAACACATCTTCTATAACTAGCTTGCATTGAGGTATGCTTCACAGTAAACAATCTTTCTTGGGAAAATAGATTTGTCAGTAACCAGGCTTTGTGGGTCTTAACTTAGTGGGCAAAGGAAAGGGCCCGCAAAATCCACACTGCCAATCTCCTTAGCTTTAAAGGAGTTGTCTCACTACAGGCTTTCAGCCTACTTCAAAAATCCTATGCTGCCAGACACACTGAATTCAGGGGCGTGCTTCTTGTCTGCCTCTTCTCCTCCCTCTTCCCCCCTTCCTCAGCACACAGAAGTCTCCTCCGTAACTTCTATACAGCAGGAGGAGGCGAGGGGGTTTGCTGCCAGGGTTAACCCTGTGTGTGCCTGCCTAGGTCTGCTGCTCACTGCTGGATCAGCTGCACTGTCAGCTCCACAGAGTCAGGAAACAGCAGGGAGAGCTCTGTGAAGCTGTGTATGCTAATAGCAGAGCAGGGTAGATGTAAAGGTTCCTATACCCCCTGCTTAGCATACAAATCTTCTCAAGCAACAACAAATAAACCCTGTCAGAACAGACACAGGGCAACTGT
Source organism: Phyllomedusa bahiana (assembly GCA_025379985.1). Classification (NCBI taxonomy): domain Eukaryota; kingdom Metazoa; phylum Chordata; class Amphibia; order Anura; family Hylidae; genus Phyllomedusa; species Phyllomedusa bahiana. The sequence goes on along the minus strand of JAODAL010035349.1, from coordinate 2,776 downwards.
AAAGTGTGTTACTATAATCACCATGTGTCACTAATACAGCGAGCAGGGGGGATATGAACCGTTCACTTGCCCCCTGATTGTTCTATTAGTATAGTCAGACCCTCCACAGACGCATCATGTTTTATAGTGACACACTTCACTGCTGTCACATCCTACTGACCAAGGATCAGCCTCACCTCTGCTCTCCTCAATCTGTGTAGAGAGCAGGAGGGAGCAGGCACACACAGGGTTAATCCAGCTACACAGACACAGAAGCCAGAGCCCTCCCCCTCCCTTCCCTACAGAAGCATACTGTGGGGAAAGGGGCCTGTGCTCTGACCTTATTCAATAACGGGAGAGTAATAGCACTGACAGCCAGTGAGATAAAGATAAACAGGTCGGCTGCTATAGTGATTTGAAAAACCCTGATGAAACTTTACTCCAGGGATAACTCAAAATCAGTAGGACATCTGTAATGACATATATTGCAAAGCTGCTTGTTTTTTAAAGATCTTTTAATTAAAGCCCAATGATTGTAGCGAGACAACCCCTTTAACAACTTTTACCAATTATCTTTTGGAGAAGTCGTTAACAGAGGTTCACATACTTTTTCTCTCTGCACTGTGGATATCTACTCAATGTGCTCAGTAAACGACATGGACAGTACAATTTGTGTGTGTTATAACTTTAGTAAAATTGTGTTTGTGGCTTTGAGAAGACCAGACCAAGTTTTATTAGTAACTCAAGCAGGTAACTCTAAAAGGTTCACTTACTTTCTCTTGTAACTGTGTGAAGATATAGTGCATGTTATTCGAATGTTTCTACCACTGTTTTTAGTAAATTGAGCAAATGTAAAACCTGTTACAGGTTTTGAAACAGATATATTAGAATTTGGTGCAGCGCTACTAATTGGAGCAACTCGCTGAGATCTGCTACGTTTTCTCCTTTCTAAACCCCTTCTAAGATTTATCCATCGGCTCCAAGCTGGTTGAGTTTTATACCAAATTTTTGGTGAATGCAATGTGGAACAAATTTTATAACTTTAGAGCATTATACAAGACAACACCCCTAAAGTAACAGAAATGAGTACTACAGTAAAAATTATAGCCAGAAGCTTTATGAATGTAGAGTATGACCTCGCTCCATATCTAACTCCTGAAAACGGTATGATCGGACTCTTTATGAGCCAATATTTCACAACGGCATGGTTGATCCACCGGTCCGGGATGAATCTGAGGGAAGGAGGGGAGTGCATATGCAATAAATCCTAGTCACTGAGCACACAACATTTCCTACCTCCAGTCACATTAATCCATTCCCTTCATTATTTTTACACTAAACCCTGACACTAAAGAAAAGGAGCCCATCATGCTGCCGCCCTGCTCTGTGCTCCAAAGGAACAGTCATTGTGCTGTGGTCTCTCTGATAACAGGGGCACGGCCAGAAGATTGCTGCTATGTTACAGTGCATTTCACAGGTATGTTCCAGCAGCTCAATGTTACATAGTTACATAGTTTGTCAGGCCGAAAAAAGAGACATACGTCCATCAAGTTCAGCTCATTTGCTAAAGTGTTAGTGTTGATCCAGAGGAAGGCAAAAACCCCCATGAAGTAGAAGCCAATTGTCCTCATGTTAGGGAAAAAATTCCTTCCCGACTCCAATCTTGCAATCGGAATAAATCCCTGGATCAACGCCCCTTCTCCAGAATCCCAGTCACTGTAACTTGTTATATTGCATCTAGAAATGTATCCAGACCCTTCTTCAGAATCCTAGTCCCTATAACTTGTTATATTATTACGCTCCAAAAATGCATCCAAGCCTTTCTTGAACTGTGTTAGTAAATTCCCATGACAAGTTCCCGGCAGAGTTCCACATCTCACCGCTCTAAATTTAAAAAAATCCCTTTTATGTTTGTAGAAACTTTCTTTTCCCCAAGCGTAGAGGATGCCCCCCCTTTTTCTTGATACAGTCTGGGGATAAATAAATCTTGGGGGAGATCTCTATATTGACCTTGTGTATTTAAACATATTTATTATGTCCCCCCGAAGCGTCTTCTCTCTAAACTAAATAACCCTAATCTTGCTAATCTTTCTGGGTATTGCAGTTCACCCAGGCCTTTTATTATTTTTGTTGCCGCCTTTGTGTCTCTCTGTTTCGCTTATTTATGGGACTATCATCTCAGCTAGACTGCAGAGCTAACAGACACCAAGAGTCCTCTAAAGCCCCAAGTCAAATGGCCCTGAAGGGTGAACACTCCTAGTACCTGCTGCCATGTAACATATCAGGAACCAGAGTTCATAATCATAGCAAGATATGGGAGGTAAACATTACATACAGTCTCCTAATATTCATTAGTGTGCACCCTGTTTAGATACAGTGGGGAAAATAGGTATTTCATACACCTAAGATTTTTCAAGTTTTCCCCCTCAAAAAAAAAGTTCAAATCGTAAATTGTATTGGGAAACTAAAAATGTTAGAGGGCCGAATCTAAAAAAAAAATCCAGAAAAATCACATTGTACGATTTTTAAATAATTTGCGCTTCAGGAATAAAATAATTACCGGATACAAGAAAACCCCAGAACTTAATATTTGGGCAGAAAACCCTTTTTTTTTTTTTTCAACAAAAAGGTTTTATTGAATCCCAAAAAAACCAGAAAAAGAGGGGTTAAAAGGTAAATTAAAGCAATCAGATGTTGCAATATCAAATAATAAAACAAAACACGGTATAATTTAGCACATGGGGGAGGCACATTTTGAAGCTGGAACTATTTGGAAAATGTCCTCACGACTTCCCCC
>JAODAL010035348.1:0-43055 GCA_025379985.1 Phyllomedusa bahiana | reverse complement strand
CCACAGTCTGACCGTGTGTGGGGTTCCAAGACGATTAGTCCTGCTTTCTTGGTTTCACTTTTGAATTCAGGGGAATTTTTTTGGGTTCAATTGGGTGCAGTAGAACCCAGGTCTGTAGTATAGAAACCCAGGCGGGGCAGCCATCAGGATAGATCAAACAGGTCTGTGTTATAGCGACCTGGGGAGTGATGGACCCCATAAAAGAGGAGATATCTGAACAGGTAGATTACTGTTAAGGACATATTTGCAAAGTGATTGTTTTTGAAAGTTTTTAAACATAAAAAGCAATCCTTGTAGTGAGACAACCCATTTAAGCATATCCAACGTTAGTTTTTTATAGAGCTCACTATCTAAGACCACTATAGCCCCACCTTTGTCTGCTTTTTTAATTATCCCTTGTTTTTTATTTTTTAGTGTTTCTATTGCTTGCTTTTCGTTAGATGTTATATTATGATGTAAATATTTCATTTTTTTATAAGTTTGCTGTTGTAATTTAAATAGATCTTTCTCCACTGATTCTTGAAATAAATCACTCATGGGTAGATGTGAGGCTACAGGGTAAAAATCAGGGTTGGATATATGAAATTCCCTTATCTTTGTTTGATTACGTTTTAACCCTTTGCTGCAATATTTCAAATTTTGAATAGCTTGAAATTCTTAAAAAATGAAAAAACCAAGTAAGGCTTTTTAAAAGAAAATTTCCCATTTATTCTCATTATTTGGTAATTAAAAGTATGTCTTTTTTTTCCCCCTGCAAAAAATGATTTTTTAATAGTTAAAGGCAAACAAATTATTTTGCCAAAAAGGGGGTTTAACTTTTGAATTTTTTCCCTTTTGAAAACAAATCCAAGCCCCTCAAAAATAGCAGGGTTTAATTAAAAGTTTTTTTTAATATTTTTGCGGTGAATTTAATACGGGGGTCTTTTTCTTTTTTCCGGTTGTTCACCCCTTTTGATGAATGGTGTTTTTCGTTTGTTTTTCCCCCCTGCTCATCTGGACCCTTCTGGTTTGCTTTGGTAAAAATTTTGGGTCTGTTGTTTCTTGTTTGGGTTGAGTAACTTTAACCGATTTTATTGTCGGGCTGTGGCTAGAACATCTGGGATTTGTTTGCCTTCTATTTTTTGGGTTTTGTCCCGTGTTTTCCCTTGTGGGATTTTTTGGGTTTTGGGAGCAGAGTTCTTTCTAATTTCCGAGAAAAATCACATGTCGGCCCTTTTTTTTCCCCACTTCATAGATGTTTTTTAAAATAGGTTTAAACCAAAAAATTTTGATTTTTCCCCAAACAAAATTTTTGGGCCGTTTCATAGTCCTTCAGATCTCTTTCAAATTTGCTTTTTTTTAATCATAGTGATTTTTTTTTTTAGGGGTTATATTGTTTTTGGGCATTTTCCCCCCAAAATTTCTTTGTATTTTTGTGTTGACTCAAATGTTTGTAATGAAGTATCTATTTGAGTTATTTTTTTTCTTTGGTTTTTTCTAATTTTTTTGTTAAAAAAATTTTTTTTATTAGATTTCCCATAAATTTTTAAAGGAGCATGAGAAATAAGGGTTTTTCCCAAAAATTGTGTTGTAAAAATTTTTGGGAAAAAATTGGATGTAACTGTTTTTTTTTTTTATTGAAGCCCTCGGGGAATCTTTTTGTTTACCCAAATATGTAGATAGCTTTGGTTTTGTCCCAAAAAGTTTTTTAGCCCTTTTTGTTTTTAAATTTGGCCCCCAGTTTTATTTTATTCGTTTTTCATTTCTTTTGGTTTTCCCTTAGTCGGAAATTAACTCCCTTTTGTGCCAAAGATTATGGGCGCTTTTTGTTTGCGATCTTCCCAGGGAGTCAATTTTTATATTTTCAGTGTTAATTTTTATTTTATCCACTATTGAATCAATTTTTTTAAGCACACGTATGTGGAGTTATTTTGCAACAAATTTTCACTTATTAAAGAATAAAAACGGCTAATTTTACTTTCCATTGCTCTGAAATTTTCCAAATTTCGGTTTTTGGGAAAACCCCCGGGGTAACTCCTACTCAGATTAACAAGGCCCCCTTTTAAAAGTTTCTGCCCTGCAGTGTCCAGCAAACCACTCTTTAAAGGACTTTTCCCCCTTTGCCAGCCGTCTTCTTAAAAAAATAAATTTCCCCTTTTTTGGAACAAACCCCTTAAAAAATTTAAAAAGAAAAATTTGGAAGGGGAAAATTTTTTTAAAAAATCCCGATTAAAACACCTTTTGAAAACGATGTTTAAAAACAAAAACGCGTTTCAAATTTTTATCAAATCTTATACCAGGAAATTTTTGGTTTTAAATTTTGAAAATATCTTTAATTTATATATCTTTTATCATTCGAAGGGGGGGAGGGGATAAAAATCTTTTGAACCCCCTTTTAAGTTTACCACCCCGGGTTTTCCCGCGGCAATTAAGTGAGGAAAACCAGAAGGGCCCCCGTTGGGCCCCTCATGATTACAATTAGTGGGATGAAGTCACACAAACCCGGTCCCGTATGGGGTTGAAACGAGACCCCCCCGGGGGGCACTGTTTCAGGTGGGGAAAAAACAGAAACGGGAAAAATGGGTCCCTTTAAAAATTTTAACTAATCTGGTTTGGGGCCCTAGGTACAATCCAAAATCCCCATTCGCATGTCAGGAGGGTTGTTTTTACTGTTCTCTTTCCCGGCCCACTAAAGGGGCTGAAGAAATAAGGTTCCCCAAAATTTAAACTTTTTCTAGGGGGCCCATCAGGAAACACTTTGGGCAATCATTATGGCAATCTTTCTTTTTTTTAATAAAAATACATGCAGATAAGCATTTTTTGGGAGCGCTGAGGGAAACTGGGGTTTTAGTCCGCCCTGCTTTAACTCTTTATATCACAGTAAGGGGAAGGGGAAAATTTTGTGCGACATTTTGGGAATTTTCATATGACTGCCCAAAATAATAAAAAAAATTTCTTTTCCCCTTTTTTTTTTTAAATTGTTTTCTAGGAATATTAACTTTAATAATAACACCCCTATCTGATGGAGGTGTCCCTAAAAAATAGCATGTAAAAAATGCATTAGCATATTCTGACACGCATAAATTTTTATTTATCCCTGCTATCTGAGTTGTATGATGGCTCTTTATTTGCAGGGTAATCTGTAGTTTTCTCATTGTTATTATTTTGGGGTACATACACCTGTTGGTTCCTATTTTTGGAAGATGAGATATGTAAAAAAAAAAAATCAATCCTGCTACTGGGTACTTTTTCTTTTTTTTGTTTTTCCCCTGTGCAGGGGTAAAAAAATTTTGGTTTTTTAATAAAATTGGCTATTTTGGACCCCAGCACATTTTCCCAAATTTGATTTTTTTAAAATGTTTTTGGAAAAATTTGGTTTAAAAGGGGAAAAAAATATAGTTTTTTAACTTTTACAGTAAGCAGTGGCTGTCATGGAAACCTGCCTTTGAATCCCCATTTTTACATTGCAGGGGATGGAGATTGAGTAAGGATGCGCCAAATCTGTTTAACCCTCCCCAAAAAGGGCAGTTGCCCAATTTACTGGGCTTTTTTGGGATTTAAAAAAGTCAAAAAAAGGGATACTCATTTGAAGTTTTTTTTTAAAATTGTTATTTTTTCCATAACCCAAAAATTAATTTTTTTTTTTCCAAAAAAGGGGGGGTTTTAAACCCCCTTTATAAAATTTTTTTTTTGGGGATTCATGGGCCCAAATGATTTAATTTTAATCCAGGGTTTTTTAAAAAAAGGGGGGTTTGGGGGGGAAATTAAATTTCTTAATTTTTTTTTTCCCCAAATTACTTTCCAAATTTTTTAGGAAAAAATAATTTTTTTATTTTTTAAAAAACAACTGCTTTTTTAATTTTTTTTTTTTATTTTTTTTTTGGTTTTTTTTATTTTTTTCCCAAAACAGAAACAAATTTTTTTTTTTTTTTTTTGACATTTTTTAATTTTTTGCTTTAAATTTTTTGCCCACCCCAAAATTTTTAAATTTGTACATTTACCTTCATGTTTAATGCATTTAGAATTACAATCATGAAATCACTGGGGAGTCTTACCCCTGCTGCTTGCAATAAATGCTTTCTGCTCTGAGATTTCAATGGGCTGTTACTTATTTCACTATTTTTATGCTTCCAAGCTGAAAATATTCTGTGAGCATGAACGTTCCACTAACATACATTTTAGCATGCTGTTACCTCTCTGGTATGGGGTGGCTTATGTAACTTTGTTCCTGACACCTATAATTAAACATGTATCCATGTCACGCTTTCGAGAAGTTAAAGCACATTTAAAAGAAAATCTAGCCTTAACCTCTAGATAACTTTTGATATAGCGTTTTTCTTCTGACTTGGTTTAAACACTTTGGGGAGTCATTTGAAATTCTGTTTCTTTTAGTTCATTTGGAAAAAATTATATTCATTTCAGGACAAACATATAGTAGGGAAAAAAAGTATTTAGTCAGCCACCAATTGTGCAAGTTCTCCCACTTAAAAAGATGAGAGAGGCCTGTAATTGACATCATATATAGACCTCAACTTTGAGAGACAAAATGAGAAAACAAATCCCGAAAATCAAATTGTCTGATTTAGAAAGAATTTAATTGCAAATTATGGTGGAAAATAAGTATTTGTTCACCTACAAACAAGCAAGATTTCTGGCTCTCACAGATCTGTAACTTCTTTTCTAAGAGGCTCCTCTTTCGTCCACTCATTACCTATAGTAATGGCACCTGTTTGAACTTGTTATCAGTATAAAAAAACATCTATCCACAACCTCAAACAGTCACACTCCAAACTCCAAGATGGTGAAGACAAAAGAGCTGTCAAAGGACACCAGAAACAAAATTGCAGCCCTGCACCTGGCTGGGAAGACTGAATCTGCAATAGGCAAGCAGCTTGGTGTGAAGAAATCAACTGTGGGAGCAATAATTAGAAAATGGAAGACATATATGACCACTGATAATCTCCCTCCATCTGGGGCTCCACGCAAAATCTCACCCCATGGGGTCAAAATGATCACAAGAACGGTGAGCATAAATCCAAGACCACACCTAGTGAATGACCTGCAAAGAGCTGGGACCAACGTAACAAAGGCTACCACCAGTAACACACTATGCCGCAAGGGACTCAGATCCTGCAATGCCAGATGTGTCCCCATGCTTAAGCCAGTACATGTCCGGGCTCGTCTGAAGTTTTCTAGAGAGCATTTGGATGATTCAGAAGAGTATTGGGAGAATGTCATATGGTGAGATGAAACCAAAGTAGAACTGTCTGGTAGAAACACAATTTGTCATGTTTGGAGGAAAAAGAATGCTGAGTTGCATCCAAAGAACACCATACCTACTGTGAAGCATGGGGGTGGCAACATTATGCTTTGGGGCTGTTTCTCTGCAAAGGGACCAGAATGACTGATCCGTGTACATGAAAGAATGAATGGGGCCATGTATAATGAGATTTTGAGTGGAAACCTCCTTCCATCAGCAAGGGCAATGAAGATGAAACGTGGCTGGGTCTTTCAGTATGACAATGATCCCAAGCACACCGCCAGGGCAACAAAGGAGTGTCTTCGAAAGAAGCATTTCAAGGTCCTGGAGTGGCCTAGCCAGTTTCCAGATCTCGACCCCATAGAAAACCTTTGGAAGGAGTTGAAAGTCCGTGTTGCCCAGCGACAGCACCAAAACATCACTGCTCTAGAGGAGATCTGCATGGAGAAATGGGAAAACATACCAGCAACAGTATGTGCCAACCTTGTGAAGACTTACAGAAAACGTTTGACCTCTATCATTTCCAACAAAGGATGTATAACAAAGTATTGAGATGAACTTTTGTTATTGACCAAACATTTATTTTCCACCATAATTTGTAAATAAATTCTTTCCAAATCAGGCAATGTGATTTTCGAGATTTGTTTCCTCATTTTGTCTCTCATACTTGAGGTCTACCTATGATGTCAATTACAGGTCTCTCTCATCTTTTTAAGTGGGAGATCTGGAACAATTGATGGCTGACTAAATACTTTTTACCCACTGTAGTTGTTTTAGGTTATGATCACTCACGGCTAATATCCACTTTTGCTTATGCACTAGTGGAAGTAAACCATGGACCACTGTTACATTGGAATTATCCTTGTATTATATAAACATTTTTAGGCAAAGATAATGGGAATGCTACTTATAGTACAAAGCATTAGGTCAAATAGTGGTTGCTGCTGTGAAGTGTACTTTGACAAGACCAGAAAGAGACACCTTGTAGACAGCAACACCGATCCTGACACATTACTTAAGGTTATTGTGGTTTCACACAACTTAGCAATGTAGGAGACCAAGCTTTTGTTTTTAAGCATCCGCATTGTTCCTTTTCCATACTTATTTCCCTATGCTATGCATTAGTTTTGTTCCCTAGCTTTCCACCTCTCATATCAAACAGTGAGAGCTTCAAGAGTCTCCCAGTTAATAAAACATCAGTGGAGGTTAGTATTTGCATTTTCTCTTTTTATTTGTTGGCATCCCTAATGGCAAAAAACAATACAGAATTACTATGATACAAATACCACAGCCAATTTTACAAAAAGTCACTGTATCATAAATTTTGCCAATGGTTAAAAAGTAACTTTTAATATCACATTTAAAATACAAATTCAGTAAAGCGACATACACTCACCGGCCACTTTATTAGGTACACCTGTCCAACTGCTCGTTAACACTTAATTTCTAATCAGCCAATCACATGGCGGCAACTCAGTGCATTTAGGCATGTAGACATGGTCAAGACAATCTCCTGCAGTTCAAACCGAGCATCAGTATGGGGAAGAAAGGTGATTTGAGTGCCTTTGAACGTGGCATGGTTGTTGGTGCCAGAAGGGCTGGTCTGAGTATTCCAGAACTGCTGATCTCCTGGATTTTCACGCACAAACCATCTCTAGGGTTTACAGAGAATGGTCCGAAAAAGAAAAAACATCCAGTGAGCGGCAGTCCTGTGGGCGGAAATGCCTTGTTGATGCCAGAGGTCAAAGGAGAATGGGCAGACTGGATCGAGCTGATAGAAAGGCAACAGTGACTCAAATAGCCACCCGTTACAACCAAGGTAGGCAGAAGAGCATCTCTGAATGCACAGTACAGTAAACTTTGAGGCAGATGGGCTACAGCAGCAGAAGACCACACCGGGTGCCACTCCTTTCAGCTAAGAACAGGAAAATGAGGCTCCAATTTGCCCAAGCTCATCAAAAAATTTGGGCAGTAGAAGATTGGAAAAAAAGTTGCCCGGTCTGATGAGTCTCGATTTCTGCTGCGACATTCGGATGGTAGGGTCAGAATTTGGTGTCAACAACATGAAAGCATGGATCCATCCTGCCTTGTATCAACGGTTCAGGCTGGTGGTGGTGGTGTCATGGTGTGGGGAATATTTTCTTGGCACTCTTTGGGCCCCTTGGTACCAATTGAGCATCGTTGCAACACCTTGTGGAATCTATGCCACGAAGAATTGAGGCAGTTCTGAAGGCAAAAGGGGGTCCAACCCGTTACTAGCATGGTGTACCTAATAAAGTGGCCGGTGAGTGTATATTTTACACAAGTAAAGGACAACTCTGTCCCCAAAACCTTATACCAATGCAATGTAAATATATGTAGCCAATTTATAGACACAGAGAGAAGACTCATGGTCACTTTGGCAATCTCCTTCATAAAGATGTTTGAATCCACCTCTCTTGAGTGGTCTGGACCCTGGCTAAGAGTGAAGGATGCAAATACCATCACCATCTATCCCTATAATAGAAGCTATTATGTTCCTACATCCAGGGAGATGGAGTCATCGCCCCAAAAAGGGCAGCGCCATATGATGTACACTAGCTCTAGATGGCCCTATAATAATCCTATGGGTAGGGACGTAGCCCAGCAATGTCTTGACATATATGTACTTAGAGCGTTACAAAATCCCAAACTCCCTACAGGTCCCCCCCCCCCACAAAAAAAAAAGTCAAAAAGCGGGGTTCATCAGAGAGATAAAAATAATCAGTAGCAGTAATAAACCTGTGTTGTCTTAGGGGTGTATAAAATCAACCTCCTGCAAGCCTACAGATCCACAGCTACAATGAGCCAGCATGGTTAATGTTGTCCCAGCCCATGTCAGCAACTGAACAGCAATATGAAGAGTCTAGTGCAATATTTGTATGTCTTTCAACCATTTCTCAAATCTGGTCAAGGATTTGGAGCATTCAGATTCTAACACCAGCCAGCCTCAGGTATGCCAGGCCCAGTGGTGAACTGGGGTGCCTAGAGCCCATCATTGGTGTTGATTATGGAGCCAATTCCTTCAATGCTGTAGCAGAAACGATAGCATACCAGCCACCCAATAGTCTCTGCTGTACGAAGGCTCCTCAACCTTCAATCCAGTACTCCAACAAACAACAAGCAGATTCAAGTATTGCAAAAAGGTTACCAAACATTTATTGACAGTCCCATTTAAATATAAGACCTCATCTGTAACATCCCGTTACTTGCGTTTAAGTTGTATTGGCAATCCATAGTAGGTGGCAGGAACATACTGAAGCACTTTTCCCAGCTGCGATACTGCGACCGCATAGCCCGGCTACTCCATCTTGGAATGCAACAATTCTGACAGGTGGGCGTGACGCAGGGCACACGACGTTTCGGGGGGCCTCCCCCTTCTTCAAGCACGCGCTGCTAGCTTACCTTACGCTATTTATAGGTAAGCACAGATACATACAATTTACATTTCCACAATGTGGTAAGATAAAATCCTGCTTATACCAATACTATACATTTTATAAAAAGGCTCTAAAGCCCCAACTTTCGTTCATGCCAGCTGCCGCTAGTGTATTCATCTCATAAATCCATCTTGCCTCATGTTGCAAGAGGAGCCTTTCAACTGATTCTCCTTCCTTCACACTAACCTCCTCCAGTACAGCCCATCTCAGCTCAGACACATTATGATTATTCTCTAAAAAGTGTCTGGCTATGCTCGTCTCTCCAAACTTCTTACCTCCCTCGTTTTTCTCTACGGTTTTGTTCTTTAATGCCAGTCTAATGTTACTACGGTGCTCATTGAGCCTGATTTTTATGCTCCTCTTTGTCTGGCGCATGTATCCCTTCCCGCACGGACACTTCAGTATATAAACCGCGTTCTTTGTGTCACATGTGAACACTCCTTTAATGGGTATATCAATTCTCTTAGTTGGATGTGATATATGCGGGCCTTGTATTATTGCACTACAGTTCTGGCAATTTTTACAGGGATATGTCCCCTTCCTTTCAGGGTTCAAAAACAGCCCTTTTTTAACTGTTGCCCCTTTTATGTCACTTTTTACTATTTGGCTACCTATAGTACGTCCCTTACGGTATGTGAAGATAGGTAAATCCTTAAATGATTTACCAAACCTGCTATCGCTTTTCAATATACTCCAATATGTTTTGATGACTCTCTTTATCACTTCACTATGGGTGTCGTAGGTACTAACAAAAGCGAGAATTCCCTCCTTACCTTTTTTCTTTTGCCTAGTAAATAGAGTAGAGCAATCTTTTTCACATATATTCTGTTCTATCCCTTCCATGTGGGTCCTGTCATATCCTCTTTCCTCAAACTTTTTTATTATTCTCTGACTCTGTTCTTGATATATTTGCTTAGTGGAACAAATTTGCCTTACTCTTGTAAGTTGACCCTTTATTATGCCATCAAAAGTTTTTGGCGCATGGTGACTTTTTTTTATGCAAAACGTTATTTTTATCAGTTGGCTTAGTAAATAGGCTCGTGACAAATCCTTCAGAGACTTTCCTGACCTCAACATCTAGGTAGTGGATGTTGAGGTCAGGAAAGTCTCCGCTGGATTTGTCATGAGCCTATTTACCAAGCCAACTGATAAAAATAAGGTTTTGCATAAAAAAAGTCACCATGCGCCAAAAACATTTGATGGCATAATAAAGGGTCAACTAACAAGAGTAAGGCGAATTTGTTCCACTAAGCAAATATATCAAGAACAGAGTCAGAGAATAATAAAAAAAATTGAGGAAAGAGGATATGACAGGACCCACATGGAAGGGATAGCACAGAATATATGTGAAAAAGATCGCTCTGCTCTATTTACTAGGCAAAAGAAAAAAGGTAAGGAGGGAATTATCGCTTTTGTTAGTACCTATGATACCCATAGCGAAATGATAAAGAGAGTTATCAAAAAACATTGGAGTATATTGAAAAGCGATAGCAGGTTTGGTAAATCATTTAAGGATTTACCTATCTTCACATACCGTAAGGGACGTACTATAGGTAGCCAAATAGTAAAAAGTGACATAAAAGGGGCAACAGTTAAAAAAAGGGCTGTTTTTGAACCCTGAAAGGAAGGGGACATATCCCTGTAAAAATTGCCAGAACTGTAGTGCAATAATACAAGGCCCGCATATATCACATCCAACTAAGGGAATTGATATACCCATTAAAGGAGCGTTTACATGTGACACAAAGAACGCGGTTTATATACTGAAGTGTCCGTGCAGGAAGGGATACGTGGGCCAGACAACGAGGAGCATAAAAATCAGGCTCAATGAGCACCGTAGTAACATTAGACTGGCATTAAAGAACAAAACCGTAGAGAAAAACGAGGGAGGTAAGAAGTTTGGAGAGACGAGCATAGCCAGACATTTTTTTAGAGAATAATCATAATGTGTCTGAGCTGAGATGGGCTGTACTGGAGGAGGTTAGTGTGAAGGAAGGAGAATCAGTTGAAAGGCTCCTCTTGCAACACGAGGCAAGATGGATTTATGAGATGAATACACTAGCGCCAGCTGGCATGAACGAAAGTTGGGGCCTTAGAGCCTTTTTATAAAATGTATAGTATTGGTATAAGCAGGATTTTATCTTACCACATTGTGGAAATGTAAATTGTATGTATTTGTGCTTACCTATAAATAGCGTAAGGTAAGCTAGCAGCGCGTGCTTGAAGAAGGGGGAGGCCCCCCGAAACATCGCGCGCCCCGCGTCACGCCCGCCTGTCAGAATTGTTGCATTCCAAGATGGAGTAGCCGGGCTATGCGGTCGCAGTATCGCAGCTGGGAAAAGTGCTTCAGTATGTTCCTGCCACCTACTATGGATTGCCAATACAACTTAAACGCAAGTAACGGGATGTTACAGATGAGGTCTTATATTTAAATGGGACTGTCAATAAATGTTTGGTAACCTTTTTGCAATACTTGAATCTGCTTGTTGTTTGTTGGAGTTGATTATGGAGCCCCACCAATGGTGTTATTTCTGGGGCCCACCAGTGGAGTTGATTCTTTAAATGACTGTACATGCCTCTTATATTTTTCCTTTAACTTTTTGTCTCTTTCTTGCTGCCTTTCTGCCTCTCCTAATGATCATTTTTTAGTTGAAAAGCAACTCTGGGCCTGCCATGCTCAGGGGCCCACCAGGGCTCAACTCACTTATACAAAGGGCAACCAGCTAATGCTTTGCATATTTTCAGAGAGGATGTTCTATTAGTGGCATTTAGTACAAGATAGTCTTATATATTAATGTAGTTTACATCCACCAGGGGTTAGTGACAAAACACAGTCTAATGCTACAAATGCCATAAAACATTACAATTAGATTTCTTACTTTATATTGGATTGTCTGGTGGTAGCTCCACTTAAAAAATAATGATCATAAAATGTGATTTGTGGTCTCACATGTGTCAGCCTAATAAATTGTAATGTTTTATGGCATTAGTAACATTAGACTGTGTTTTGTCACTAACCCCTGGTGGATGTAAACTACATTAATCCCTTAAGGACCCGACGCTTTTTTTTGTTGTTGACACGTTCATTTTTCCCTCCTCGCATTCCCAGAGCCATAAGTTTTTTTTATTTTTCCACCTACATAGAAATATGAGATGTACTTTCTAATGGTGTTATTCACTTTACTATAGAATACTACTATAGAATATACTGGGAAACAGCCCAAAAATTCCAAGTGGGACATATTGTGAATTTTTTTTTTTTATTTTCGCCATGTTTGCGGGTGTTTTGCTTTTACAGCATTCAATCTTTGGTAAATATAATGTGTTATTTGTATTCTACAGGTTGATACGCATCCGGCAATACCAAACAAAGATTCCCGTTATGTTTTGGTACCGTAAAAAAAATCCAAACTTTTTTTCCACTATTTTTTAAATTTGCACCATGGCGCCATTTTGTGCGACCAATAACTTTTTTGTACTAACACCTACGGATGTCAGTGAGGGGGCATTTTTTGCAGGCTGAAGTGTACTTTTTATCGCTAGCAGCTTGAAATGCATGCGACTTTTTTGATCACTTTTATTCCATTTTTTAATTTACGTAAATTGACCAAAAAATTCAATTTTGGCAATTTTCTAATACGCTGTTCAGCGTACGGGATAAATGATGTTATATTTTTATAGATCGGACTTTTTCGGACGCGACAATACCAAATATGTGTAACTTTTTTATTATTTTATTGTTTTTATTTGTAAAATGGGGAAAGGGGGGTGATTTGAACTTTTAATAGTTTTTTTTGTACTTTAAAACTTTCTTTTTTTTTACTGTAACATTGAGTCCACCTAGGGTGCTTGACCACTAGGTGGCGCGATCGTTAATCAGTTTAATGCATTGCATAGACTGTACCAAGATGGCGGTTTCCCCACTTCCTGTCCGCGGCCGGAAGTGGGGCAAATGTCCGGGCGTTGGATCGCTGCAGTTATGCTGCGGCAATGCCGATCGCCCTGAAGATTGGTGCGCGGCACCGATCTTCATTCATTCAGATGCCGCGGCCATCTTTGCCACGGCATCTGAAGGGTTATACAGCGCGGGCGGGCGACGCTGCCCATTTGCACTGTAACGCCGGCTGTGCGGGGGTGTCGCAGAGTGCTCCCCCTCCAATGCCCCTTAGGCACCCTGGAACGTACTCATACGTCCGGGGTCCTTAAAGGGTTAACATGCTAGTACTTTTAGAATTTTCACACTAGGGGTCATTTACTGTATTTGATTTAGGTGAACCTGTAGATTTAGCCTTTCTATAAATATCTGTAAATTTCTAAAGTAATCTTATGATATCTACAGTACATAGAACCTTTCCTCCTTATATATAAAGATATTACTGAGGAACTGGAAACAATGAAACCATGATTTGGAAACAGTCAAATGTTGATAAAGTTGATTAAATGTAGGTGGACCCTTATTAACTTATCACACTATAACATTTTCATCTGTCTTTGGCGAGAGAAGCATGTACACCTCTGGTTTTTAACTAGTCAGCTACATTCCTGTATCTTGGATGTAAGCCACCTTGCAGAATAAACAAGTGGAAGTCACGTCATACACTTTCCTAAGGCCAGGCAATCAAATCAAAAAGCAATTTAGCAAACATGAAAATGTTTTCTTAAAAAAAGATATTGTACATTTTAGCTCCAACACATTTACTTTGCCAAAGTGAATCAGCTATCAGTTTATTATCCATACCTCAGTGTGTCCCAAGTGATGGCTAGAGGAACACAAAGGGCCACATGTATAAAATTTGGCGTTTAAACTGCAAATTTCATGCCCGTTAAAATAGCATAGAATGCGCCTGATTTTTGAACCCGCTATACTACTGGTCATAAGTCAAGCACATTCTAGAGCTAGGATGACATTTCTGGCTCAGGTATACCACTTTGAACGTAGTATACCTGTTCCAGCAGTAATGCGCCTAGAATGGCTGTAGCTTTGTACGGTTCTAGTGCACCCTGCTTCCCGAATGCCCCTCGAAATCAGGCGCATTACAAAGTGCCACTTGCGTTCTGTAATGCGCTTGATAATGGCATTTGGGAAGCATTTCCATGAAGCAAACGGGGCTTCGTCAGATGTCTGGCTGAAAATACGCCAGACTTCTGGCGCAGCCCCATTTATACATGTCCACCAAAGTGTCTAACAACAATAAGTAGAGTGGTTGCCTGTAGCCTTTTACCAACTGTTTTCCAAAAAGGTAAATTGTAAGGAATCCGTTCCATAGGAGGTGAATCCTTTGGACCACCGCAAGCGGTGGAATAAGCCACGTCATGGAGCAGAGTCTAAGGAGACTACTGACTTTCACCAAAGCCTGCTGCAAGGCCGGCAGGAGACTTCCAGGTCGCTAACGCTTACACGACTTACTTGCGGTGGTGGCCGGGTTGCAGCATGGTACAGAATCGGCAGGCAGAAAAGTGGACAGAAATAGGCTAAGAGGTCAGGGCAGGCAGCAGGCAACGTAGTCAAGAGAAACGGGCAGGAGGTTTGGTACACGTGAACAACTAGAATAGCGTACATCAATCTCCAACAACACCAAAATAACACCAGCAGGCTGGCATAAGTGAACAGAAAGTGTGAGAAGATATATGTGTAATGTTTTCAAAGAAATTTATTTAAGCACAGATCAAATTTACAGAGAAATGCAAATAGTCCATGAAAACATCTCTATAGGGGAGTGGATCCTTAGGGAGGCAGAAGATAGTGCACTGTCACTTCAGTAGGGGTGGTGAGTCCAAACAGGAAAATATAACAACGGGAGCCTAGGAGCGGAGCACAGGATAAACAGAGGCAACAGGACTACTGGTACTAGCAGGACTCGAAGTGGAAGACAGGGAGGAAACACAGACAGGATGGCAAAGCAGGAGTACGAGAGCAAGACTGGCTACCAACACAGTGCAAACCCAGGATTTGCAACAGTCATTCCGGCACCAATGGAAACAAAAGCCAGGGCTAAATAATGTAGTTCCTGCAGTCAGGTAAATGCAGAGCAACTTTACCTGTTGGAGTAAAGTGCATAACTGTTACCCTGCTGGAAGGCACAGAAATCACTCGAGCATCCACAGCATAGCTGCTCCCGGGGTCAAAAAGGCAAGTGGTAGCACAGCACGATCCTAACAATAGGGTCAACACCCAGTGATTATCCAATCGCCGCTGTGCTGGCCCTTTAAATCTCACAGAACTGGCTAGCACACACACCATTGGGAATGGGAGCACATGAAGACATCTCTGATGAAGGCTCCTGGGCAGAAAACGTTCAATATACTAGTCTGGATTCCCTCTTTTTATATACGCATATGTGAATGTATTGGATTCTGATTCACTTGTAAATAAATATTCTACACTTCTACAAGAAAATCTGTGGATTGTTGCAGATTAATTTAGAGTTGCTATACAGGATTGGTGATCCTTCCACAAGCACTCCAGTATCCACCACTATAGCCAATAGGAGTGTGACATCATAGTTATTATTATTATTATTATTATTATTATTATTATATTATTATTATTTATTTTAAAGCGCCATTGATTCCAGGGCGCTGTACATTCGAGGGGGTTACATACATTACATAAGTCAAACGAGTACAGTGATAAGGGATAATGACAATTGGCACGACAGAAGGAGACAGGTCCCTGCCCGCGAGGGCTTACAATCTACAAGGAGGGGGAAAGAGACAGGAGGTGAGGGGCAGACATGTCTGTGGAGGAAGTAGTGACAAGTTTAGTGAAGGTTATAGGCAAGCCTGTTAAATAGTTAAATAGTTACATAGTTAAATAGTTACATAGTTTGTAAGGCCGAAAAAAGACAAGACGTCCAACCAGTTCAGCCTGTTGTGCTAAGGTGTTGATCCAGAGGAAGACAAAAAACCCCAATGAGGTAAAAGCCAATTGTCCTCATTTTAGGGAAAATATTCCTTCCCGACTCCAATCTGGCAATCGGAATAATCCTTGGATCAACAACCCTACTCCAGAATGCTAGTCATTATAACTTGTTATATTATTACGCTCCAGAAATGCATCCAAACCCTTTTTGAACTCTGTTATTTAATTCACCATAACAATTTCCTCTGGCAGAGAGTTCCACAGTCTCACTGCTCTTATAGTAAAGAATCCCTTTCTATGTTTATGTAGAAACTTTTTTTCCTCAAGATGTAGAGGATGCCCCCTTGTTCTTAATACAGTCATGGGTAAAAATAAATCTTGAGAGAGATCTTTATATTGACCTTTAATATATTGTCACGACTCACATACGACCGGAAGCCATCTTGGACCAATACTTAGCTCTGGGATCGCCGCTTTTGGTAATCGGGCTGGCACACCAATATATGTCACACTGACACCAGGCTTCTCTTTCAGGCTTCAGACCAGCTTTATTTCCTCTACAGGCAAGGTCAGTACAGATATATAAAAAACACAACCAAAATCCTCGGCCGTCCGGCCAACAGCTATACATGAAATGAGTCCCTCACTAATTGTGAACCTGGCCTACTGCCAGCGCCACAAACACGTTTACCAGCCTCTGCTGGATCCGGCTTCCTGAAGGCAGCCACCTGCTTGCCTCAAGCCTCTGGGGGGGCCAGAGCCATTCTCCAGCTCCTTTGTTACTCAACCCTGCAGGTAGCAGAACACGCCCCCCGATCACCTGTAGTAGGAGATCTCTTATAGCCCTAATGGGACTGGCCCAAAACCTGGCATGGAACGTGGGGATGGCCTCCCACCCAACGCTACGACCGTCCCGGGAAAGGAAACACATACCTGGCTGCAAGGCAGTCATTCTAGTTACCTGTGTCAGTAACCTATTGTTACTGACACCAACAAGTCTCCTTCCCCCACCAAACCCAGACATTCGGTGGCACGTTAGTAGCAGGTATCCTGCTCAATTCCACCTAGTGGCAGAGACCTGAAACTGTACACTGTCACTCTGCCACCTCCCTCCCCCCTCTGATAAATGCCATAGATCTTTTTCACCCTGTGCCATCAACCCTCCGGGATCAAAGCTCCTACTTTGGGGCAACATCTCCCCTAATTCTTCAGGGGAAGAGACAAAATTGTTCACACACAACTCAGTTGTGGGCTCATACCATGCATTCACCACACATCGGGCAACTGACCGTTTACTGCCACTTATTATAGGTGTCACAACACATGCATGCTCTGCTACACGGATGTCACCACCTTTCACCTGCATGCTGACCTTCACAGGATTACTTGTTAAAATTCCAATACTAGCGCTATCCGGCCTTGTAGTCTTCTTCCATACCCAGGCTACCTTGGCATTGTCCCCACTGGGCAAAGTTTTCACTATCGTGGGTCTCACATCAGCAAAAGGCACCTGGTTGGTCCCAGCAACTACACTAGTGTCACCAGAAGCTGTAATGACAGCACGCCTGTCAGGGTCGCTATCCACCATGGCCCCTAGGGCCGCACCTGATCCAAAACCTGCTACCTCTTTGTCTGCAGGAGCACAATGCAACCTACACTTCTCTTCATCACAGATAGTCTGGACCTCACTGACCATCTCCTGCCTCTTAGAGTCAGAGACATCCTCTAATCTTTCTGGGCCCTGAAGCTCCGCCTCTTGGCTACTAACTGTTCCCTGGTTCCTACCAGAGGAAACCTGGTCTATCTCCTTGACCACCTAAGTAACCTCCACTGCAGTAGGACCAACTGTGAGACAAGGTACCTCTGCGCCACCTTTAACCTGTAGGTCAGTGGTCACAGGGTTATTACAGACAATGGCTACCTCTAGGAAACCCCTGCTGATGTTCTCAGCTTCTTTACCAGGTGAGTTTCCAATGTCTGAGGACTCGCTTGTCCCCCTATCCACCTGAGTCACCACAACGGGAAGACCACATTCACGGTCTGTATCCTCCCTTTCATGCACTACCCTTGCACGATTATGGGCTTTCCTGATACTAACCTGAGGTTTACAGCCCATAACAGGTGTTTGACTTGTGGTGACCCTCTTTGCAGGCTTACATATCACTACAGGGGCCACAAACAATGCATATTCTGCAATACAAACCTCACCACAATCAGCAGGCATGCTAATGGTTTCAGCGTCACCATTGGCAACCTCTATAGACACTTTGTCTGCCATTATGACCTTACCTGGCACCTCACCAGTGACAAGGATATCTTCCCCTGTGCACACTCCTTACTGGCGCTCTTTAGCAGCAGACACTCTGCATCACTGGATAGAGATGTTTCCTTCACATCCCCTATAACCATCTCTAAGGGAGAACTCTCAGCTTCTATCTGGGATACTCCTACATCTTTCTCAACATCAAATTCACACAATGAGCTGGAGGCAATGGCGGACACATTTAGAAATGGGACAGCAATCCTTTCTTTAACACCAGTAGGTGCAGCGGACATCTGGCTACACCTGGCACCCTCATGGAGGTCACCACAAACCACAGGACCTAACAACTCTTTGAAACTTTAAGTATTTTCCTCCATCGTCTCTAAGGAAAATTGATTAACTGACTCAGAACCAGGCACCTCTTTATCCATTGAGGATTCAAACCCACTCCCCTGCCTCTCAGTAGGGTTCAAGCATACACCCACCTCTGTGGTGTCTAGCAGCTCACTCCTTCCA
Source organism: Phyllomedusa bahiana (assembly GCA_025379985.1). NCBI lineage: Eukaryota > Metazoa > Chordata > Amphibia > Anura > Hylidae > Phyllomedusa > Phyllomedusa bahiana. The sequence continues at coordinate 24,717 of JAODAL010035348.1, read as the reverse complement.
TCTCTGCCGTCTTTGTGACCATGGCAGAAAAAGTTTTTGGCAATACAGCAACCATTGGAAGAAGTGAAATCCGTAGGACTACAGTTCCCAGCCCGACATTTCTCTTCACGGGTATCTTCATCACTCTCTGAGGCCTCATTAATGCATGCATACACCTCACCAGGAGCTGGACACACCCTCAATAAAATAGTCTCCTCACACATTGTAGGAGTGCAATCATTCCCAGGATTCTCGAGTTCCCTTCCAGGCCGCAAACTGAAACAGGAAGGTTCTTCTCTGGGACCAACAGCAGTCACACAGAACTGGTGGCCATCAAGCCCTGGGCCCGCATTACCTGCAACTTGCAGGCTACCATCAGGTACACACAGTGTGCTGGGGTCAATGGTAGACACATTTATGAACTGGTTACCAGACACTTTACACACAGCTGTAGCGCACTCATATTCAGGTTTTTACAACAGGTGATGCAGAGCAGAGGCGGGACGACGGGTAGGCAGAGGTAGGCGATCGCCTAGGGCGCCTACCTCTGCCTATCCCTAAGGGGCGCAGACAGGGCCCCGATCCTCGCTGGGCTTCAGGCCGCTGCCATGGGCCTGAAGCGCCGGCGGTCTCTTTGACCGCTTCTGCGGAGCAGAGAGCGAGCGCTTCCTGCCCCGCAGACAGTGTCGGACCCGCTCGTCGGAGGATCGCTGGATCCTCCGGTAAGCCGCAGTGTCGACACAGCGGGGCCGCCTGGTCCTCATAGCGCTGAGGACCCGCCGCGGCCCCGTGCGGCTCAGCTGGCAGCGTCGCGATGAAGTGATGTCATCGCGACGCTGCCTCTCCTCAGATACACAGTGCATCACAGGCCCTGCGCCCGAGGAGCTGCCGGAGGAGCGCGCGGCCAGAAAAGAAGAGGAGCAGGCGCCCGGGAAGCAGGTAATGTGAGTATAAATGTTGTTATTTTTGCCTACCTGTGGCCCCTATATGCCTGCCTGTGGCCCCCATATGCCTGCCTGTGGCCTCTATACGCCTGCCTGTGACCCCCATACGCCTGCCTGTGGCCCCATACGCCTTCCTGTGCCCCCATACGCCTTCCTGTGGCCCCTATATGCCTGCCTGTGGCCCCATACGCCTGCCTGTGGCCCCTAAACGCCTGTGCCCCATACCCTGCCTGTGGCCCCTATTCGCCTACCTGTGGCCCCTATACGCCTGCCTGTGGCCCCCATATGCCTGACTTTTTCCCCCATATGCCTCAAAAAATCACAATCTGCCACATTCAAACTTGTAACGAATCTTTTTAAGTATTGCCCAGGTGTAGCCTCAATCAAGGAACCTCCTTGTCTTCCCCTTTCAGCTCACAAACAAACCATTTTTGAGGCATATATTTCAATGTGCAAAATGACGTTTACTAGTGCATATTGACATATACTGTATAACTTTTAGACATTACAGTCCGGATACAGTCTCTAATCGTATAATCAATAAGATTAATGGGCAATACTTAGCTGTTTAGCTTAATGAAAATCCCTAGCAAGTCCACAGGAGCTGACAGAAGCACGTCCACACTCCACGCTACACAGCGAGCGACGTTTCGGAACACACAGTTTCCTTCATCAGGCACCTATACGCCTGCCTGTGGCCCCTATAGCCTGTCTGAGCCCCCTATACACCTGCCTGAGCCCCTATACGCCTGCCTGAGCCCTATACAACTGCCTGTGGCCACTATACGCCTGCCTGAGGCCCCTATACGCCTGCCTGAGCCCCCATACGCCTTCCTGAGCCCCTATACTCCTTCCTGAGCCCCCATATTCCTGTCTGTGTCCCCCTATATTCCTGCCTGTGGCCCCTATACGCCTGCCTGTGTCCCCTATATGCCTGCCTGTAGCCCCTATACACCTGACTGTGGCCCCCATATGCCTGCCTGTTGCCCCCATATGCCTGCCTGAGCCCCATACTCCTGCCTGAGCCCCCATACGCCTGCCTGAGCTCCTATAGGCCTGCCTGAGCCCCTATACGGCTGCTTGAGCCCCTATACACCTGCCTGAGCCCCCATCTGCCTGCCTGTGGCCCCTAGCTATATACCTACCTGAGCCCCTATAGCTATATACCTACCTGTGTGCACCTATATACCTGCCTGAGCCCCTATAGCTATATAACCTGCCTGAGTGCCCCTATATGCATGCCTGAGTGCCCCTATATCAATATACCTGCCTGAGAGTGACCCTATATCTATATCCCTGCCTCAGTGCACCTGAGAGTGACCCTATGTCTATATACCTGCCTGAGAGTGACCCTATATCTATATACCTGCCTGAGTGCCCCTATATTTATATACCTACCTGTCTAAGGGGACAATATACATATACCTGCCTGACTGAGAGGGCATATCTATATAAATCTGCAGGGACGAGTATTGGCCGGGAGCAATCAGCGAGAAGGTGTGAACCAGATGGAGAAGAAAAGGGAAAGTGAACGACGCTGATCAGAAAAGACATCTCCTGTGAGTCACTAAATGTAACTGCAGTGTAATCACTTATATGTCTGCAGAGTGTCTACATACAACTAGTACCTACCACTATCTGGTCCCTGTATGGTGGTGGTATATGTCTGCAGAGCCTGTGTACAGCTGATAGTCATGTGGGGGTCGCGTTTGCTCAGGGTCTGGCAGGATTATTTGATCCTTAAGTAGTAATAGTTTTGGGTCTTGGTTTTGTAGGAGTGTTTTTTTAGTAACAATCCTTCGTTTGGTAGATTTGCTCCATGTATCGGTGGATTATTTGGTGACTGTTATTTAGGGGTATTACATTGTCATACGGAGGTGAGAGGTTTTGAAAAAGTAAATTTGTCAGGGCTGATTTTCATTGTGCAGTGACTGCTGAGGAGATAATAATAATAATAATAATAATCTTTACTTATATAGTGCCAACATATTCAGCAGCACTTTACAATATAGAGGGAATAAGCACAGACAAACCAGACATTACATTATAAAAAAGCTACTGACAGATGAGACACAAGGTATGAGGACCCTGCTCGCAAGAGCTTACAATCTATTAGGGTGTATGGGTGAAACAAAGGGTGACAAGTGCTTGGTTTACAATGGACCAGCCATGTTACATAAATATGGGGTAGTATACATAAAATGTGGATGAACCTGCCATCCCAACCATACATCTATATACAGGTAAGTGCCTGTGGGTGCCAAAGTGCAGGAAGTGACGAATCTGTGACAGAATTTGGGGGGTTGATAATTAGGGATCTTGATAGGCTTGTTTAAGAAGATGAGTTTTCAGAGCGCACTTAAAACTGTGAGGGTTGCGAGTGTGCCTGATCACATGGGGTAACATGTTCCAGAGAACTGGTGCAATACGTGCAAAATCTTGGAGACGGGCATGGGAGGTTCGGATGAGTGAGGTGTGTAGTCTTAGATCAGTAGCAGAGCGGAGAGAGCGGGTAGGGTGGTAGACAGAGATAAGGGAGGAGATGTATGGGGGTGCAGCACTGTGGAGAGCCTTATGTGTGAGAGTGATGAGTTTCTGTTGTATTCTGTACTGAATAGGCAGCCAGTGCAGAGACTGACACAGGGTAGAGGCATCAGTATAGCGGCTGGAAAGAAAGACAAGCCTGGCTGCTGCATTCAGGACAGATTGGAGAGGGGAGAGTTTGCAGAGAGGAAGACCAACAAGTAGGGAGTTACAGTAGTCAAGACGAGAATGAATAAGAGCAACAATGAGAGTTTGAGTTGTTTGAACAGTGAGAAATGGACGGATTCTGGAGATGTTCTTGAGGTGCAGGTGACAGGAGCGGGCAAGGGATTGGATATAGGGGGTGAAGGTCAGATCAGAGTCTAGTATAACCCCCAGACAGCGGGCCTGCTGCCTAGGAGTTATGGTGGTGCCGCACATGGAGAGAGAAATAGCAGGGTGAGGTCGGTTAGTAGATGGTGGGATGACTAGAAGTTCAGTTTTAGTGAGGTTTAGTTGGAGATAGAGAGAGGACATGATTAGTGTTGAGCGATTACGTTGGCTATCGACATCGAGCGATAGTCGATAGTCGGCCACCATCGATAAGGTTTTTCGATAGTGAGCAGTCGATTATGAGCGATGACCATTAAAGTCTATGGGAGAGCAACAACACCTTCATTCTTACACCCAAACAGGGCTGGAGAAGCTGGAATTAACATCCACAACAGTGAATAGATACGTGCTACATTTAAGCAACACACTTAGGTTATAAAAGCCACAGAAAAAAAAAACACCACCATTCACTATCCCTGTCTTGTACCACAGCATGACCTTAAACCTGCATCACCACAAATTAAAAAGTGCCAGAAGGCAGTATGATTTGAACCATCATCTTACTTGAACTGGACATTGAATATCCCTGTCTGGAACGCAGCATGAGCCCCAAACCTGCATGACCCCAGATTTAAAAGTGCGGAAAAAGGAGTCTTTCAACCACCATTTTAGTTTCACTAGACATTGACTATACCTGTCTGGGCCACAGCATGAGCCCAAACCTGCATGACCCCCACATTTAAATGTGCCGGAAAAAGGAGTCTTTCAACCACCATTTTAGTTTCACTGGACATTGACTATACCTGTCCTGGGGCCACAGCATGAGCCCAAACCTGCATGACCCCACATTTAAAAATTGCCGGAAAAAGGAGTCTTTCAAACAACAGTTTAGTTTCACTGGACATTGACTATACCTGTCCTGGGCCACAGCATGAGCCCCAAACCAGCATAACTCCAGATTTAAAAAGTGCCGGAAAAAGGAGTCTTTCAACCACCATTTTAGTTTCACTGGACATTGGACTATACTGTCTGGGGCCACAGCATGAGCCCCAAACCTGCATAACCCCAGATTTAAAAAAGTGCCGGAAAAAGGAGTCTTTCAACCACCATTTTAGTTTCACTGGACATTGACTATACCTGTCCTGGGCCACAGCATGAGCCCCAAACCTGCATAACCCCAGATTTAAAAAGTGCCGGAAAAAGGAGTCTTTCAACCACCATTTTAGTTTCACTGGACATTGACTATACCTGTCTGGGCCACAGCATGAGCCCCAAACCTGCATAACCCCCAGATTTAAAAAGTGCCGGAAAAAGGAGTCTTTCAACCACCATTTAAGTTTCATTGGACATTGACTATACCTGTCCTGGACCGCAGTATGACCATTAAACCTGTCTGACCCCCAGATTAAAAAGTGCCGGGAAAAGGAGTCTGTTATGTCTGTATCTGTTATGTTTATTTTATAATACACGGTATTTTTTGCACCTTTCAATTCCCTGAGGTGACTATAGAATTGCTGTTTTAAGATTTACGTGGATGCTGCGTCAATGAACAAAGCTGGGTGCGCAAAAGTCAAAAAACACGTATCTGTTATGTTTTCGTATGATACACGGTATTTTTGGCAACAAACAACCTGTGCTGACTACAAGATTGCTGGATTGTAATTTAACTGCAAGGTGGATATATCAACACAGGTGGAATTGGTAAAATTGAAAATGAACACCTATCTGAAATGTATACTGATAATAAAAGTGGAGTTTTGCACCTAACAAAGAGACCTGCAGTTACTAGAAATGATGTGTGTCCAATATAAGTTCAGGCTGCCCAATATCCAGGAAATATTTCAATAGCAAACTGTTAATAATAAAGATATTGCAGTGCAATGTCTACACTAAGTCTTGGTGAACTTTATCCAGTGTTCTTTATAGATAGAGCTTGTCTGTGTTCGCCCGCGGGCCCCCCCCCCGCTCCCCCCGTGACTTTACAGCGGTAGATGCTGCTTTAAAATTCTCTAGCTAACTACATAAAATCTTCAAATCTCTAATCTAACTAAATTGGAAGGATCACAGCTAATAGTAGAGGTTTCACTGTGCAGAAATAGAATAATTCGCTGAGCTGTTTGGCCACAGGCAGAGCGCACGTCCTATTCTATGAGACGCTGAGAGACACTAAGGCTGAACAGGAAACGCTGTTCTATGTAATACGAGGTCATGTGATTTTTCCAGTCAATCGCAACCATACACATCCCAGTCATGACGTCGCACACACATCTCACCCTGCTCTATTCTGTAATCTCATTTGCTGGCCGCCAAAATTACAGGAAGCACCGAAAATGGCGCGATCTTAATAGATGATGCACAGATTTTAACCTTAATTTATCGCATGATCTGAAAATTTCGATCACCTAAAAACCTTGCGTTTCAACTTTGTCGATAAAAATCGCTCAACACTAGAATGATGTCAGGGGAACAGCAGACAGACAATCACTGGTGTTTTGTAGCAGGGCAGGAGTGAAGTCTCGGGAGGAAGTGTATAGTTGAGTGTCATCAGCATAGAGATGGTACTGGAAGCCAAATCTACTGATGGTTTTTTCAATGGGGGCTGTGTACAATGAAAAGAGGAGAGGACCAAGAACGGATCCCTGAGGAACCCCGACAGCAAGAGGAAGAGGAGAGGAGGTAGAACCAGAACATGAGATGCTGAAAGAGTGGTCAGAGAGGTAGGAAGAGAACCAAGAGAGAGCGGTGTCCTGGATACCGATGGCGCGGAGCATGTTGAGGAGGAGGTGGTGATCAACAGTGTCAAGTGCTGCAGAGAGATCCAGAAGAAGCAGCAATGAGTAGTTACCCTGTGATTTAGCAGTGAGGAGATCATTGGAGACTTTAGTTAGAGCCGTTTCCGTGGAGTGTAGGGTGCGGAAACCGGATTGCAGAGGGTCTAGAAGAGAGTTAGCAGAGAGATAGCGGATTAGGCGAAAGTAGACCAAGCGTTCCAGGAGTTTGGAGTTGAAGGGCAGTTTAGAGACTGGTCGGTAGTTGGTGGCGCAGGAGGGGTCCAGAGAGGGCTTTTTAAGTAAGGGAGTTATAACAGCGTGTTTAAAGGAAGATGGGAAGATCCCAGTGGAGAGAGAGAGGTTACAGATTGTAGTGAGGTGAGAGAGGACAGCTGGAGAAATGGCTGGACAAGGTGGGGGAATGGGGAGGGGTCATTTAGGCAACAGGAGAAGTCTGGACACTTCTTCTTCTGATGTCGGGTCAAGAGCTGAGAGCAGATTAGAGGACGTGCGGGGAGGGACAGGATGGGTGTTAATTGGGGATTGTGATGTGATGTCTTTGAAGTGAGTGGCCAGGTCTTCAGCACAAAGGTCAGTGACCGGGGCCTGAGCTTTGGGCCTGAGGAGGGAGTGGAAGGTGTCAAACAGACGTTTTGGGTTGTTGTGTAATGTGGAGATGAGGGAGGTGAAATATTTTTGTTTGGCACAGTGAAGGGCAGTGTGGTAGGTCCTGAGCATGAATTTGTAGTGGAGAAAGTCTGCAGGTAGCTTTGACTTTCTCCACAGACGCTCAGCGCACCTGGAACATTGCTGCAGATGGCGAGTCTGAGGCGTGTGCCAAGGCTGCAGGCGTCTGACTCTGGTGGTGCGATGTGTGAGTGGTGCCAATATGTCCAGGGTGGTAGTGAGAGTTTCATTGTAATGTTTAACAGCCAGGTCAGGACAGGAGAGAGAGGAGATTGGAGGCAGTGAGGACTGTATGGTGTCTGTGAGCTCCTGAGTGTTTATAGAGCGGAGATTTCGGAATGGGCGATGGGTAGGTGTGTCTAGAGAAGGCTGAAAGTTGTTGATAGTAAAAGAGATAAGGTTATGATCCGAGAGTTCATAAGGAGAGTTGGTAAGATTAGAAATTGCGCAGAGGCGACAGAAGACCAGATCAAGAGAGTTCCCATCCTTGTAAGTTGGAGAGTCAGGAAACTGCGAGAGGCCAAAAGAAGAGGTTAGTGAAAGAAACTGAGAGGCGGAAGGAGACATAGGGTAGTCAATGGGGATGTTGAAATCGCCCATGATGAGTGTGGGTATTTCAGTCGAGAGGAAATGAGGAAGCCAGGCAGCAAAATGATCCAGAAACTGGCGGGGTGAGCCGGGGGGGGGTCTGTAGACAACTGCGACTGATGGAAAATGGCCGAAAGAGTCTGAGGGTGTGGACCTCAAAGGAGGGGAAAGTGAGTGAGGGTACAGGGGGAATGACCTGATAGGTGCAATGTGGAGCGAGAAGTATGCCAACTCCTCCACCCAGCCTGTCAGGTCTGGGGGTGTGGGTGAAGTGTAGGCCACCGTAGGTGAGGGCAGCAAGGGATGTGGTGTCTGATTGCTGGAGCCAAGTTTCTGTGAGAGCTAGGAGATGTGCAGGAGCTATGTGGAATGTGCAGAAAATTAGTGACAGGACCTGGCGCAGGGGTGAGAGGAATTAGTGGGGGTGAGGGGGCATTTTTGGGGGAGTAAGGGGGGGGCGCCATTGGCTGTACTTGCCTAGGGCACTAAAATGCCTTGTCCCGGCCCAGATGCAGACGACCCCTTGTTGCTAGGGGCAACCACATTAGATCCACCTGAGCCTGTAGTGTTAACACATGTCTCCAGAATGTCATGCAACATAGGACGTCCATACATTCTCTGCCATACTCTCAGCACTGTTAATCATGACCTCTAGGGGCACACTTGAGCTCGCCTGCTTTATAGCTAGGGCTGGCACTACCTCAGGAGTTAGTTCACACTGTACCTTTACTGCACATCTAGCCCTGACAACCATAACCTCCAGGGGCAGGCCTGAGCTGCTCTCTGCTACAGCACCTTTAGCCGCTTGTTCATACAGTGACGCAGGACCTGGAGCTGACCTTGTGCCCCAGCTCCCCTTCCCCTGCTCAGGCTGTGTGGCATAGCTATAGTTTACACTTCGGTTTAACCCATTATTATCATTTTCAATAGACACAGCATTTATCACACTGGAAGTAGCAGAGGTGTTACCCTCTCCCACAGGCAACACAGCAGGTAAGGTTACGCATATGTCCTGAACACAGACTTCATTAGACTCTTCCAGTCCTAAATAAACTGTGTCAGTCTCCGGTACTCTCTGAGACTCCAACTCAGGCTCTTCTGTCTCAGGCAGCGGCACCGCATACTCCTCAGGGGGCACTTCCCAGGAACAGTCACTTCCTTTGCCTGTCACTCTCGCGGTTGCCCACAAGTGCTCAAAATGGGGGAATTCTCGGCCAAGTAAACACCAGACTGTAGGTTCTCGCAAAGCTCTAGCAAATGGACAACAGTCCCATAACAAGTCTCGAAATGCATTGGAATGATCTTACCACTTTCTGGTCGGGTCTTCAAACCAGGTGCGATGTCCGGGTGCACTCTGGAGACATCTTGGCGACAGTCCATGTCCACCCACAGTGGGAGATCATCCACCAGCAGCCAATGCATCCGTGGCAGTGTGTCCTCTACCCTCCAGATCACAGGACCCTCAGGAGCCCATCCCGCTCTATGGCTCACCCAGCACAGCTCCTCCTGCTGGACAGTGGTGGTTCTTGGCTGTTGAGACTTGTTGCTCCGCTTGGACTTTCCCTTGGAAGGCCGACCTGACTTTGGTCGGTCATGGTATTGTGGCACTGTCGGCTGAGTGGTCTTATGACGCACCAGCTCAAAAATGTCCTCCATGTTCATTGGGGAAAACAAAACTCTGGCAGCACACAGTCTCTTTCAGCAGCACTGGTTCAATTATCAGGCCCTTTAAGTCTTGTACTGCTTCAGGCACCACTTTGTGACAACCTGGCGCCAATTCAATCGTGCCAATTATGCCCGCATCCACCACCATAAGTGATGACTCACATACGTTCGGATGCCATCTTGGATCATCCCGAGGCTACTTAGCTCTGGGATCGCCGCTTTTGGTAAGCGGGCTGGCACACCAATATATGTCACACTGACACCAGGCTTCTCTTTCAGGCTTCAGGCCAGCTTTATTTCCTCTACAGGCACGGTCAGTACAGATATATCAAAAACACAACCAAAATCCTCGGCCGTCCGGCCACTAGCTATACATGAAATGAGTCACTCACTAACTGTGAACCTGGCCTACTGTCAGTGCCACAAACACATTTACCAGCCTATGCTGGATCCGGCTTCCTGAAGGCAGCCACCTGCTTGCCTCAAGCCTCTGGGGGGACCAGAGCCTCTCTCCAGCTCCTTTGCTACTCAACCCTGCAGGTAGCAGAACATGCCCCCCGATCACCTGTAGTAGGAGACCTCTTATAGCCCTACAGGAACTGTCTCAAAACCTGGCCTGGAAAGTGGGGACGGCCTCCCACCCAACGCTACGACCGTCCCAGGAAAGGAAACCCATACCTGGCTGCAAGGCAGCCATTCTAGCTACCTGTGTCAGTAACCTATTGTTACTGACACCAACAAGTCTCCTTCCCCCACCGAACCCAGACATTCGGTGGCACGTTTGTAGCAGGTATCCTGCTGAATTCCACCTAGTGGCAGAGACCTGCAACTGCACACGGTTACTCTGCCACAATATTTAAACATATCTATTAAGTCCCCCCGAAGCCGTTTTTTCTCTAGACTAAATAAACCTAATTTTTCTTATGTTTCTGGGTATTGCAATCCACCCAGTCCTTTTATTATTATTGTTGCACACCTTTGAATCTGTTCAAGCTCTACAATGTCTTTCCTGTGCATGGGTGCCCAAAACTGTACACAATGTGTGGTCTGACCAGTGACTTGTATAGTGGGAGAATAATGTTCTCATCATGTGCATCTATGCCTTGGCAGCTGCTGCCTGACACTGGCTGCTACAATTAAGTTTACTGTCCACCAGGATTCCCAAGTCCTTCTCCATGTCACTTTTACCCAGCGTTTTTCCATTTAACATGTAATCATGTAATGGATTTTTCCTCCCCATGTGCATAACCTTGCATTTATCCGTGTTAAACATCATCTGTCATTTCTCTGCCCAGGCCTCCAACTTATCCAGATCACTTTGCAATAACACATTACCCTCTATTGTGTTGAATACTTTACTGTTACGCCGCGGTCCGGCGCCTGGGCCACGGCCACTCGCGCCTCCCGGCTCCTGCCACCTCCCTGCCGCGGACCAGGCGCCCGACCCCAGGCATGGCCAGCCCCGGCATGCGCTGCGCCACTACTTACCTGGCCGCGTCCAGCTTCCTCCTTCAGCGCCGTGCGGCAGTCTCTGGTTCATGCCTTCGAGTTGCCGCCTTTGTGGACTCTGGATCGGCGGGCAACTTCATCCATCCTGCTCTTGTGGATAGGTACCAGCTGCCAGTGATTCCCTTGGACGAGGCTCTCTCCGTTTCTTCCATGAATGGAGAAGTTCTCTCCTGTACCATCTGGCACTGCATGCAGCCCCTTAAGTTGCGTATAGGAGTACTACACCAGGAACAGATCTCTTTCCTTGTCCAGCCATGCTCCGCTAGTACTCTCCTCCTGGGGCTTCCTTGGCTGCATGACCACAGCCCCACCATTGACTGGGAAACGGGAGAAGTCACTTGATGGGGCATCCGGTGCCCCTCCGTTTGCATTTCGGCACCACGTCCTCCACGTTTGGTGGGTGCCTCGACCCTTCTTCCAGCCATTCCAGCTCCATCAGGCCTTCCTGCTCCCTACCGGGAGTTTGCGGACGTGTTCTGCAAGAAACAGGCTGAATTTCTTCCTCCTCAATGACCCTACAATTGCCCTATAGAGCTGTAGCCTGGATCTACATCTCCCTGGGGTAGAGTGTACCCCTTGTCTCGGCCTGAAACTGAGGCAATGTCGGCGTATATTAAGGAAAATCTGGAAAAGGGCTTTATCCGCAAGTCTTCATCTCCCACAGGGGCTGGCTTCTTTTTTGTCGAGAAGAAGGACGGGTCCTTGCGACTGTGCATAGATTATTGGGGCCTCAGTAAGATCACTATCAAAAATCGCTACCCATTGCCGTTGATTTCGGAGCTCTTCGATAGGATCCAGGGAGCCACGGTCTTCTCCAAGCTCGATCTCCGGGGTGCTTACAATCTGATCCGAATACGCGAGGGGGACGAGTGGAAGACCGCCTTTAACACCCGCGATGGACATTACGAATAACTGGTCATGCCCTTCTGCCTTTGCAACGCCCCCGCTGTTTTTCAAGAATTCATAAATGACAACTTCCGAGACCTTCTCTACCACTCTGTACTTGTCTACCTGGACGAAATCTTAATCTACTCTCCAGATCTAAAATCCCATCGGACTCGTCTGGTACACTCCCGCCTTAGACGTAACCATCTCTATGCCAAGTTGGAGAACTGTCTATTTGAACGAACCAGTCTACCATTCTTGGGATACATAATCTCTGCGCAAGGTCTTCTAAGGGATCCAGAAAAGTCTTCGGCAGTATTGAACTAGCCACGCCCTGTCGATCTTCGAGCTATCCAGCGGTTCATCGGTTTCTCCAACTATTACCGCCAATTTATTCCGCATTTCCCATGCTCATAGCTCCTTTTGTCACACTCACCAAGAAAGGCAGTAGCTAGTCTATGGACCTCTGAGGCTGAAGAAGCCTTTGCCCGATTAAAAGCAGCCTTTGCCTCCGCCTCTGTGCTTCATCGCCCGGATCCTGAGAGCCCCTTCTTTCTGGAAGTTGATGCGTCCTCGGTTTGAGCTGGAGCTGTCCTTCTACAAAAGAATGCCAAGGGAAAATTCATCACCTGTGGCTTCTTCTCTAAGATCTTCTTGCCGGCGGAGGACAGAGAACTGCTGGCGATCAAACTGGCCTTGGGTGAATGGCGGCATCTTCTGGAGGGCACTCTACATCCAGTGACCATCTATACGGATCATAAAAACCTGCTATACCTACATACAGCACAACGCTTGAATCCTCGTCAGGCCCGGTGGTCCTTATTCTTTTCTCGTTTTAACTTCCTCCTCCATTTCCAGCCAGCCACAAAAAACCTCAAGGCCAATGCTCTTTCCCGTGCAACGGATGCCTCCGACTCTGAATCTGAACCACAGTACCTGATCCCCCCCGATCGTCTGGTCCATGCCGCACCCATAAAGTTGCGGGAAATTCCGCCTGGTAGGACCCTTGTGTGCCCTGCCCTGAGGAAACGCATTCTGTCCTGGGGTCACGCTTCCAAAGTGGCCGGTCATGCTGGCTATCGTAAATCTCTCTGCCTCATCGCACGTCACTACTGGTGGCCCTCCCTCGCACAGGATGTCAAGGATTTCGTGGCTGCTTGCCCTAACTGTGCCCAGAGTAAGAGTTCTCGTCTTTGACCTGCTGGTTATCTGTTGCCATTGCCTGTGCCCGAAGTACCATGGAGCCACATCGCTATGGACTTTGTGACTGTTCTCCCGCCCTCCAAGGGGTGTTCGGTTGTCTGGGTTGTGGTGGATCGATTCTCTAAGATGGCGCATTTCACACCTCTGCCAGGTCTTCCTTCGGCTCCACAACTGGCTTCATTGTTCGTACAACACATCTTCCGTTTACATGGAATGACTTCTAACATCGTCTCTGATAGAGGAGTACAATTCACCTCTTGCTTCTGGCGTGCCTTGTGCTCTCTGCTGGGAATTAAATTGGATTTCTCATCAGCATATCACCCACAGTCTAATGGCCAAGTGGAGCGGATCAACCAGGTCCTGGTGAACTACCTGCGCCAATTTATTTCAGCCCGGCAAGACGATTGGATCTCTCTGGTCCCCTGGGCGGAGTTCTCCTATAACAACCATACTAGCGAGTCCTCAGGGGAGTCTCCCTTCTATGTGGTGTTTAGTCAACATCCTCGTCTTCCTCTGCCACTGTCTGCCTCTTCGAAAGTTCCTGCTGCCAACACCCTAGTACGGGACTTTACTCAAATTTAGCGACTCACCCGTCAAAATTTGTGTCACGCGGCCACCCGGTTTAAGGCGCAAGCTGACAAGAAGCGCGGATCACCTCCTACATACCAACCTGGGGATAAAGTTTGGCTCTCCTCCAAACAAATCCGCCTCCGAGTGTCTAGTTTGAAGTTTTCACCATGCTATCTTGGTCCTTTCAGCGTTCTACGACAGATCAACCCGGTATCCTACAAACTCCGCTTGCCTCCCTCCCTCCGCATCCCCAATTCATTTCATGTATCTCTCCTTAAACCGGTAATTCTCAATCGGTATTCACGCAAGGCAGTTCCTGTTGCTGCACCTCCTAATACCGAAGACATCTACAAAGTATAAGAAATCCTGGACATGAAGCGTTCTAGAGGAAAGACTTACTACCTCGTGGATTGGAAGGGCTTTGGGCCCGAGGTGAGGTCCTGGGAGCCTCAAGAAAACATCAACGCTCCCACTCTCATCCAACATTTTCACAGACTCCGGTTTTCTGGAAGGAGGGGTCCTAAGGAGGGGTGGGAGGGCACTTGCGCCTCCCGGCACCTGCCACCTCCCGTGCCGTAGACCGGGCGCCCGATCCCAGGCACGGCCAGCCTCGGCATGCGCTGCGCCACTACTTACCTGGCCGCATCCAGCTTCCTCCTTCAGCGCTGAGCGGCAGTCTCTACTTCTGCCTGCACTATCCCGGCCGGCCACTAGGGGCCGCGCGAGAGCAGCTTCCTAGATTTAAAGGGACAGTACCTAATTGGTGTTCCCTTTCCACCTATGGCCTTTGAGCTTGGGCTTTATAGGGATACCCCTTTTTGTCGTCGGCGCCCAGTTGTTGGTGTCCCTGCGTTAGCAACAGTTTCCTGCGTTTGCTAGAGTTTCCTGTGATGGTTTCGTATTCTACATTTCCGCTCCTGCCTTACCAGTCCTGCCTAGCAAATCCTGACTACTCTGGTTCTATGCTCCGGTGTCCTGCCTACTCAAGTACCACGCTCCGGTTGGCCCTGAGCCTGCGCTACCTGCTTCGGCTGTCACCGCTGGGTCCTGCGTCGGGGGTAGCGACCTGGGGGATTCCCTGCAGCAAAGCCCGTCCTGCCTTGCGACAGGCTCCGGTGAAGACAATGGGCCCCTTAGACTCCGCTCCCCGGTGTAGGCTATGCCAACTCCTAGCGGAGACCAGTGGATCTACCTCCAGCTCGCTGAGCGGTCGTTACATTTACAGAGCTTAGTATCATCTGCAAAGATCGATTTTCTACTGTGCAATCCATGTGTAAGATCATTAATGAAAATATTAAAGAGGATAGGGCCCAATACTGACCCCTGTGGTACCCCACTAGTAACAGGGATCCAGTCAGAGTATGTACCGTTAATTACCACCCTTTGTTTTCTATCACTGAGCCAGTTGCTTACCCACTTGCACACATTTTCCCCCAGTCCAAGCATTCTCATGCTCATTCTCATCACCCTTTTATGTGGCACAGTATCAAATGCTTTAGATAAATTTAGATATATTACATCCAATGCTTCACCCAGATCCAGTTTTGAACTAACTTCCTCATAGAAGCTGATGAGATTAGTTTGACAAGACCGATCCTTCATAAACCCATGCTGGAACGTTATACATTTATTTTCAATGAGATAGTTCAGGATAGCATCTCTTAGAAAACCCTCAAACATTTTACCCACAAAAGAGGTTGAACTTACCGGCCTATAGTTTCCAGGATCACTTTTTGACCGTTTTTTGAATATTGGCACCACAAATGCTATGCGCCAATCCTTTGGGACATACCCGTTAATAGACAGTCCATAAATATTAAGAATAGGGGTCTATCTATCACATTACTTAACTACCATAGGACATGTGTGTGTATGCCATCATGAAATGGGGAATTGTCCATAATAAACTTCTTAAGACGTAGCTGCACCTCTTCCTTGGATAGAAAAGAAAAATTTAAGTTGTAGTTTCCTCATCCCTCTTCTCATCAACAGAAAGGTCATCCTCCTCGGTAAATACAGTGGAAAAAAAAATTGTTTAATAGATTAGCTTTTTTCTCATCACTCTCTACAGTCTCTCCTTCAATACTTTTAAAAGGGCCAACATTTTCTGCTTTTATCTTTTTACTATTTATATAATTAAAAAATATTTTGGGGTTACTTTTACTTTCTATGGCAATATGTCTTTCTGTCTCCAGCTTTGCTGCCTTTCTGTCTCCAGCTTTGCTGCCTTCTTTATCTATTACATTTAAAATTAATCTTACATGATTAGAAGTCCGACAAAATTCCACTATAGTTCTAGCACATTAGAATACATTCCAACAAGGAATTCTCTCTGAAGATAGGTTAAGTGAATTTCTAACAAAGTGCAAATATATAAGAAGCACCTGAGCAAGGCAATAACATACAAAAAGCACAATATGAAGTGTATGTGACTGCAAACAGACTGGAGCACCGCGTGGAATGAGTTGGATTGAAATGTACAACATAGAACGGCAGCATAGACTAGAACTCACAGAGGATATATGCAACTTCATCCTTGAAATTTCCTAAAATCACTCCATTTGGTGGAATGTAAGGGTTGAGTTTAGACATCCAGCCATTTTTTCCTCCAAAGTAAAATTGTATTAGGTTAAATGGTTGAATTCTGGATTTCCATTATAGATGGAGTGATCCCAGAATTCCAATGTTTAATAGGGTTACAACATTTGCTTTGCATCTCTACCAGAAGGTGGGATGATGAGGGAAAATTTTAGTGCGGCAGTAATGGGTAAGTTACCGTCAGTATAAAAGTTTTCTGAATGCTTCGAGGTAGTTGATTCACTCAGATGCTTTCTTGTAGAAAGTAAATAGAAATGACCCTTGTGGGTCAGTATTACAGGACCCTAAATCCTTTTCTCATTTCTGAACACACAAGAGGTCATAGGGTTGGGAGGATTGAAAAAGAACTTTATAACAAACAGAAAGACCTTCACAATGCCACTATGGGTTTTTATAGAACAATTAAAAATGCAATCAAGGAAGATTAATTAGCCAATCCATGGAGGACAAGAATTGTCTAATATGGAGGTATTTAAAAAGATACAGTTTTATCCTAAGTAAATTCTATTTAAATGAGTGATGCTTTTCTGGAGCCTAACCCACTTTTGTTAAAGAAAAAGTGGAGCAAAGAGTTATAAATATAGGGCGTGTGAGAGGGACCAGCAACAGGTAGGCAGCCTGCGCTTCGGCGGACAGAGACAGTGACACAGCTTACAGTTTAAGTCCAGGAGTGGCCTCAGTTTATTTCAGCAAGTGCAGCAAAAATGGAAATCAAACAGAAAATAAAGTCCTGCTCGCAGAGCACTTACTAGACACAGTCTTCCCTGACTAGTACTAGCACAGCTTTAGCACTCACAGAAGGCTTCTTCAGTCGGTATCTCCTCTGAGACACAGAGCGTACAGCAGACACTGGTTAGGCCTGCAGGTCCAGGCTTTATAGGCCGGACACCAGCCTCACCTGGTGCGTGGGAGTGGCCACCCACCCTGCTCTTTGACCACTCCAGGAAAAGCCGAACCAGAAAACAGCGGATTGGAACTGCTTATACCAAACATGTCAATAACATATTGCTACTGACACACAATCTGTCGGCTTCCCTTCATCGAGACCAGGCTTCTCGGGGACACGCATCGCTCCACCTACTCCCCACGGCCACATAGGAGAGCATTTTAGGAGAAATATCTCCCCTGTCCTCTCCGCCTGTCACTGTCTCACATACCCTCCCCCCCTCTGTTCGAACCTGTGGGGTCAGACACATTTAGCTACCAGACAGTGTACTTGACAGTGCGTCAGCGTTGCCCTGTAGTCTTCCTGCCCTATGTTCTACAGAAAAACTGTAATTGTGCAATGTCAGGAACCATCTGGTGACCCTGGCATTTCTCTCCTTTGCTTGGGACATCCAAGTTAGTAGTGCATGGTCTGTTACCAACCTGAAGTGACGACCCAATAGGTAGTACTTACGGGACTCAAGGGCCCACTTGATGGCCATACACTCTCGCTCCACTATACTATAGTTCCTCTCTGCGGTAGTGAGCTTCCTACTTAAGTACGTGACAGGATGCTCTTCTCCGTTTCCTTTCTGGGAAAGCACCGCACCCAGTCCCACATCAGACGCATCCGTCTGTACAATAAAGCCCTTTTTAAAATTGGGGTTGATCAGTGCTGGCCTTTTACAAAGGGCCATTTTCAACACTAGGAAGGCCTTCTCTGCCTCCGGGTTCCAAGTGACCATGACCGACTTACTGTTTTTTGTTAGGTTGGTTAGTGGGGCTGCTATACTGGCAAAGTTAGGGATGAACCTATGATAGTAACCCACGATACCTAAAAAGGCCCTCACCTACCTTTTGGTTGTGGGTCGTGGCCATTCCTGTATCGCCTCCACCTTATTAACCTGAGGTTTTATCACACCCCTACCTATTATGTACCCCAGGTACCGGGCTTCCTCCAGTCCTAAAGCACATTTCTTAGGGTTTGCTGTTAGCCCGGCCTCCCTAAGTACGGCCTGTACCTTTGGGAGATGACTGTCCCAGTCCTCGCTAAAGATTATGATGTCGTCCAGTTATGCCGGAGCATATCGACGATGAGGCTTGAGGATGACATCCATTAACCTTTGGAAGGTGGCCGGGGCCCCATGCAAACCGAAAGGCAGGCAGACATACTGGAAGAGCCCGTCTGGTGTAGCAAAAGCAGTTTTCTCTTTGGCTTGATCTGTAAGGGGAACTTGCCAATAGCCTTTAGTGAGGTCAAGGGTAGAAAAATATCTTGCATGACCTAGCCTCTCAATTAGCCCATCGACCCTGGGCATTGGGTATGCATCGAACCTTGAGATTTCATTAAGCTTCATTACAGAAGTGCAGTGAGCCGTCCGGTTTTGGGATGAGCACAACGGGGCTCGACCACTCGCTTCGGGACTCTTCAATCACCCCGAGGTCTAACATCTTCTTGACCTCCTCAGATATGGCCCGTCTACGAGCCTCTGGAACCCGGTAAGGTTTCAAATGCACCTTAACTTCAGGGTCAGTGAGAATTTCATGCTTTATGACATTAGTCCTCCATGGTACCTCAAAGAACACATCTTTGTTTCTCTGTATGAATTTCAGGGTCTCCTGCTTCTGAGACTTTGACAGGGACTCTGATACACATAACTCGGGAACTACACTATGGGGGGTACTCACTGCAGCCAGGGTCTCTCTGTCCTTCCAAGGCTTAAGTAAATTAACATGATACACCTGCTCTGGCTTACGTCTACCGGGCTGGTATACTTTGTAATTCACTTCCCCCCACTTTTTCCACAATTTCATAGGACTCTTGCCACTTTGCCAAGAACTTGCTCTCTAAGGTGGGCACCAGTACTAGCACCCGATCCCCAAGGTTAAAGCTCCTCACTTTGGAAGATCTGTTATATACCCGGCTCTGGGCCTCTTGTGCCTGTTCTAAATGTTCCCTAACGATGGGCATAACCGCTGCGATTCGGTCCTGCATTAGGGAGATATGTTCGATTACACTCCTGTGGGGGGTGGCCTCTTGCTCCCAGGACTCCTTGGCTATATCAAGGAGGCCCCATGAACATCTACCATAGACTATCCAAAAGGGGAGAACCCTGTCGAGGACTGTGGAACTTCCCTGACTGAGAACATCAAATATGGCAGCAGACAGTCCCAGTCCTTCCCATCCTTACTGACCACCTTCTATAGCATACTTTTGAATCGTTCAACAAGACCATCCGTTTGGGGGTGGTATACGGACGAGCACAAATGTTTAATGCTCAGCAATTGCTAACCCTTCATGACCCGGACTAAAGGGGATTTCCCTTTGGGGCTGTGGGATCCTTTTGGGATCCCTGTACGGAAAACATATGGAAAAGCTTTTGAAATATTTTTGAGGGGTGTTCCGCAAGGCCACCCTCCCGGGTAAGGGTGGCGTAATCTATACACCTTTATACTGAGGCCCGCCCAGATTTATTAGGGGCCAACTGGGCCCATCGCGATCCTCTCAAAGGGTACTTCTTGATGGGTATGGCCCGGGGGCTGGGGGAAAGGGGGAAATTGGAGCTGCACTTGACACTTGGGCAGGATCCGTACCGTTAACAGTTACACCCTGGCCAAAAAAAAACCTCGGAAGAATGCCTCTCTTTTTTTTTTCGTGCCTAAGTGCCCTCCTTGTCCATAATCCCAAAAATTGGGAATCTGAAGAAAAAACGAGAGTGCTTTTGACACTATTTTCTATTTTGCCATGGGCAAAACTTAACTCTACCAGTTCTTACTTTTAAAACCTAAAATGAACTTTTTTATTTTAAAAATTTTTTCCCTCTATGCACACTATTTTAAAAACCTTTTTTTAAAACCCTCATTTAACCTTTTTTTGTTCTGAAAAGAGGGAAAAACCCCCTTTTTATTTTCAAGTCTGGTGGGAAAATTTTTTTAAACGGGGCCCTTATTTTATAGAAAAGTATGTCAAAAGGGGTCCAAAGCCCTTTTGGGGCAAAAAATCCCAATCTCATGGACACAGAAACAAATAGGCCCCCTTGTGACACCCCTGCAGCGGGTAACTTGTTTACGAGGGGAAATCAAAATTTTAAAAGTCCTATCTGACCTGCCCGCATTTCGCCAGCTAACCGGTTCTCGGGTTGGGCCCCGATACATGGGGTGAAAGCCATTTCCCTTTTATATCATGTAGGTACACCCCATTCAGGTGCCACCAAATTAGAACAGAAAATCCCTAAAGCCCACCCCCCTTCTGCTCTCCTGCACGCAAAACTCTTAAAAAGCCTGCTAAAGCTGCCACCATGCTCCTGAACAGCAACCCTTAGGAAAATTCGCCACCCCCAAATAAAGGCTTCCCCCCCCATCTTCCCGAAATGCCGTCCCAACGAACTGCACCAGCAGACCCTCAGCCCTAATTGTGGGCTTCGCTTTATTTCTTCATTTTTTGCAACGGTGCCTCACCTACAACGGATTTGGCAAATGGTGTTCATTCCCAAAAGCAAAAACCAGCTTTATCGCTCCCATAAGCCCCCCCCTTTTCCCACTAAATTTTTTAAATTTGGGAATATAGATTTCACTGTACCCAGTCATTTTTATTTTCCCCATAAAGCCTTTCCCCTTTATCAAATTTTATACATTTATTTTAATAAAGTTTGCAAGTCCATTAAGTACATGTTTTATTGTTCTGTAACTTTTTCTCAGACTGTTTGCAAAAACCATTTTCCTTTTTATGTAATATTCATATTAATTTTAAAAAAGCGCAGGCTCTAGGGTTTAGCCCCCCTCCCTCCTGCATTTGGCCCCTAAAAACTTCCCATTGAAGATTCTCTTTCGGTCCCCCTAGCCCTATTCATTATGAACAATGGAGCTGCAAAAATATGGGGGATGGGCAAAAATATTAGTGTCTTCAAATGTTATTGCATCTAGTTGCATCCAGTCCACAAATTTAAACGCAGCGAGCAAAAAACAAAAAATCTTACATAGATGAAAATTAAAACCATGAATAGGTGTTTCCATCCAGGCGCGTTTCCCCACAAAAAAACCGGGAGTGCACATACAAAACAATTTCAGCTCCCCAAAAAAAAAACCTCCATCCCAAAAAAGCAATATACTCATCCCGATTTGTAAAAATAGAAACCGTGGCTTCACGTGTTCAATACCATCTCCTTCAGGTCCGGGAAAATGAGGGGCAACCTGAAGCAGAGGGGAGGGGGGGGAGGGGGGGCAGGAGGGGGATGGGAGGAGGAAAAAAATATGGAACTCTGTGCTTCATAGTCATTATTTAACTTTCTATATCCCTGCCCACTTAAATGCAATATCATGTTTCTTCAAAAATTATTTTATAGGGAATCACAAGATAAAATAAAATCTGAAAATGAAAAAACCTTCTTTGGCCTTTAGGTTTCAATTAAAGGTCTGTTATCATCTTTCCTTCCCCCAAAAAATAAATCCAGATCGCCCCTTTTTTTTCCCTAGCTTTTTCCACAGTGCCCAGAATTTAAAAAACCCCCTTTTTTCCCATTATGTACTTCCAAAATTGGGCTCGTAGGGGGGGTTTTACCTTATTCTATATACTCGTTTTTTCGGGATCTGACGCCCCAAATTCTGTATGGTTTTCCCACAAGATCTTGGGGCAACTAAAAATAGCCCCATAAATCACCCCCCTGGTTTTAAAAAATTTAAAGAATTGTCTTATCTCAAATTTTTTCTCTTATCAAAGGAATTAACAAAATTTTTTTGTTTTCCCTATTAATGGACAAAATAAAGAGTTTCCCCAAGGGGGATGGTTCCCCCGGGACTGTAACCATGTTTGTTTGCCTCTCCCCCAAAAGACTATGTACAAAAATTCATCCCTAAGATTTTTTCCTCTTCATAAGTACACTGGGGATTTTGGAAACACCCAGAGAATACGGTTGCCTTCAGAATTGCCAAAGTCTTTTTAAGGGTTTTGCTCTCATTTCCCTTGGCTCTATTATCAAAGGTCCTATACAACGAAAAAAATCTTTTTTTTCTTTCTTCTTTTTTCTGTTAAAAATGTCCTCGTCCTGGTCAAAGCCCTGTTTAAATGCCTTTTCAAACATTTTTTTTGGATAACCCCCCTTGCCTGAAAACGTGGCATTTAACTTTTTACATTTTCGTTGAAATCCCCTAATGTGGAACAGCTTCTTTTGAAACCCCCAGAATGGCCTTGGGAATCCCCTTTTTTTTTGGAAAGGGGATCCGCTAAAAAATGTAAAAAACTATTGGCAGCCGTATTTTTTTCCCAAATTTTTTGTCTGAATTGTTGTTTTATCCAACATAATTTCAAGATTCCAAAATTTTTTTTTCTCCCGATGAATTTCAAAGTAATTTTATCCCCAATTTTTATTTTCATTTTTCTAGTAAAAATTTCATGAATATTTTTTTATACCATCCCCAAAAAAAACAAAATATCTAATAAAGGCCCCCAAAATAAAATCCATCTGTGAATTTTTCAAGGTGTTTAGAAAAAACAATGCATCCCCCACCAACCTAAAAATAGATTTGCAAAACTTGGTGCACAAACGTGCCCTGGCTGCTCCTTTTTTCTGATGATAAAAAGGTGCCACAAACAAAAAATGTTTGTGCAAAACAAAATCCAATAACTGAAAAAAAAATCATTGTGTTCCGTAAATTGTTACCCCTTGTGTTCAAAAATTTCTTGATTGCTTTTAGGCCCGTCATGTTGATTTATGTTAGGGTTCTACGTTAAATTTGCAAGAAGTTACTTTCACTCACCACTAGTCATTAATTCTCATCACGTATCCTTTGTGTCTTTAAGATATGAAGGAAGGGCCAGGACAAAGGGCTCAGATCTCAACATAGTGCTAGGTCCTTTGTTTTAAATTGTTTCTCCCTGAGACTATCGGTTTTCCCGGGGTTTTGGGCACAACCTCTTTATGCACTTTGGTAATGCAAAAAGGTAGCAATAGTAGGATTACATTTGAAAAATTTTTCTCTCCTCAGAAATTAATTTTTTCTCTTTCCCCCAATCCAAAACCTTTTTAATTCCTTTCAATACCCCTTTGGGGTTGGGAAATTTCTTTTTAACCCCTTCATATTTTTGAATCCCAAGTATTCTTCACCATCTTCTATTTCATTTTTTTTTAAAGATGAAAATGTTACCACCCTTGTCACGGGGGTTTGTTACTTCTCCCCTTTAAATTTTGAAAATTCTGCAATGCTATTTCTTCCCCCCATTTTAAATTCAAAGAAGAGGGTTGTCGTCTGAGTGCTAGTTTTTTTAAAATTTTTTGCGACTATTTCCCACAAACGTATCCAAAAAAATTTTTTGTATATGAGGTGAATTCCTAGATTTTGGGTTTTAAAAATTTGTCATTAAATTTTGGGCATGGGGGGGAATGGGGGGGGGGCAGGAGGGAGATGGGAGAGGGGAAAAAACATATGTGAACCCTTGATGCTTCCTAGTCATTTATTAAACTATGTATACCCAAATGACCATACTTAAATCACAAATTTCATTTTTTTCTTCAAAAATCATTAATAGGAATCCAAGATTAAAAAATGCTGAAAATGAAAAGCCTTCATTTACCTTTGGGTTTTTAATGTTTGAGTTGTATATCCATCTTGCCTCTTCCTGCAACAAAACTACACCCAGATCGCCCTTTCTTTTCCCCTACTTTTTCCACAGATGCCCCAGAAATTTTTGCACCTCTATTTCACCCTTATGTATTTCCAAATGTGTCTCACTAGGGGGGGGGGTCACCTCTACTTCTAAAAGTACTCAGTTTTTCAAATCCGACGCCGAAATCCTGTTGGTTTTTCCCACATGACTTGGGGGGGAAATACCATAGCCCCCTAAAAAACCCCCCCTGGTTTTTAAATTTAATTAAATTGTCTTATCTCAAGTTTTTTTTCAATGGGGTTTAAAAAATTTTTTAGTTTTCCATATAAATGGGCAATTGAAACAGTTCCACGGGGTATGAGCCCACCACGGAGCTGTAACCTTTTTTATTGCCATCTCCTCAAAATTTACTATGTACAAATTCTCCCTAAGATTTTTTCCTTTCTAATTAATTAATTAATTGTAAAACCGAGGGGTGATTTATGGGGCTTGTGTAGTTGCCCCAAGATCTAGTGGGAAAAAAAAAATTTACAGCAATTTCGGCATCGGATTCGAAAAATCTGAGTACTTTGAATAGAGGTGATACCCCCCCAGCGAGGGCACATTTTGGGAAACACATAATGGTGAAAGAGGTCTTAAATTTTGGGGACTGTTGAAAAAAACTAGGGGGGAAAAAAAGGGGGTTGGATTAGTTTTGTTGAGGAAGAGGCAGATGGATATACAACTCAATACATTGAAACCCCCAAAAGGGCCTAAAGAAAGGGTTTTCATTTTTGATTTTTTTTAATCTTTCTGTTTCCCTATTAATAATTTTTGAAGAAACATGTTTTTTGATTTAAGTACGGTCAAAGGGGTATGCTAGTTGAATATATGACTATGGAAGATCAGAGTTCACAAAAGTTTTTTCCTCCTCCATCCCTCCTGCCCCCCCACCCCC